>CAUYLG010044390.1:0-32395 GCA_963573385.1 Cacajao melanocephalus | reverse complement strand
ATACATAAATATTTTAATATTTTATTTATTTTTAATGAATAAATAAATACATAAATGTTTTTAATATTTTTTAATTTTTAAAATATTTAATTAACATTTATTTATTAAAATAAATATTTTAATAAATATTTATTTATTTATTAAAATATGTATTATTAATATTTAATAAATAAATTAAAAAATACGTGTATTTAAAATACATATTTTAACAAAAATAATAAAATATTTTTTTATTTCAAACATTTAACTTCAGGGGTACATGTGCAGGATGTGCAGGTAAACATATTTTCACAGAAACAAATAAGTAAAATAACTTCCAGTCACTAGATTATTATTGTGTACCCAACCATTTAATGGAAAAATAATATTAAATACAAAATAGTCAAGAATATTTAATGCAAATGGACAAAAAAAAAACCTTTCCTCATTTTATGTGTCTACAATGACTTTGATACTCAAAAATAAAAAGGGTAGTAGAAAGAAAAGTGCTAAGATGCATTTTTGTTGCAAACATTTTAAACAACATATTAACAAACCAAAGCCTGAATTATGTAAAAAGATAACATAGCATAAACATATTGGAAACATCTTGTAATGCAGCTTTTGTTTAGCATTTAACAATCAATCAATATAATTAATTACATCAGCAGATTAAAGGAGAACCCCATATAATCATTCAGGAAAGGCAGAAGTATTTGTAAAAATTCAAGATTCATTTATGATAAAAATTTGTAGCAAATTAGTAATATACTAAAACAAAATCCTCTAGCAACCATCATAATTAACTGTGAAACTTTGAAAATGTTCTCTTTTATATCAGGAATAAGACAAAGATGACCATGACCACTTTTCAAAATTGTACCTAAACCTCCAGCAGACTCTGTTAGAATAATAAGCCAAAAAGGAAATAAAATAGGTAATAATTAGAAAAATTTTAAAATTCTTATTGTCATGATATGATTGTGTATGTTAAACATTACTATGAATAAATCATTACAAATACATTATAAAATAATCACAGAATTTAGCAACCTTTTGGCTAAAGAACATCAATATCTACAAATCAGTCACATTTATGTACATGCCAAAACAGGTAATCACACTAACAATACAAAGAACATAAAGTATGTGAGAATAACTTCAGAGAAGCTATGCATGCTCTTAATGGAAAAATAAAACATTTTGAAAATATTGAAAAAGTACCCAATGATGGAGATATAGATCATGTTCACTGATTAGAAGTTTCAGTGTTGTAATAATAGATTCAAGTAATTCTAATAAAAATTTTAACAAGCCTGTGTGTATGCATAATTTGATCAACTCATTTGAAAATGTATATGGATGAGCAAAAAATAAAGAACAAGCAATTAATCAGGATATAGAACAAAGGGAGGAGACTTGCCTTTCCATATATCAAGAATTTATTACAACAGTAATTAATACAGTAGCTCAATGGTGAAGAAATAGACAAATAAGGTAGTAAAATGAGGAGAGAGCATAGAAATAAAAAAGCAGAAACATGATTTATGCAAACTAGTGGGGAAACACTTGATTAAAAGAAGTTAGAACACATAATCATCTATTTGGAATAAAAAATGGAGTTGGAATTCTACCTCATGTCACATACTAAAAAATAATCTCTATTTTACTAGCTGTAAAAGGCAAACAATGAACTTTTATAAATAATATATAAAATGTTTTTTAAACAATATAGATGAATATTTTCATCAAGGTAAAGAAAATTTTCTTAAACACATGTACACACACCCACCCACCCACACACACAGACACACACAAACACAATAAGCAGAGGTCATATAAGAAAAACTTGATAAATTTAAAGACAAAAATAAAACTTGTGTTTATTAATACCATAGTGATAAGACAATTTACAAATTAAAAGACAATATTTTCAACAAAAATATTTGCTAGAAGATTGGCCTTAAGAATATATAAAGTACTCAAGAAATCAGTAAGAGACAGACAAATAGTCTACTAAAAATAGGCAGAAACCTTAAGCAAACACTTTACAGAAGGAGAAACCTAAATGACATCTATCAACAATGCCAAGTTTGCAAGAAGCATAGTCTTAAGCAGAAGAAGCAAGAAGAATATACATGGAGCGATTAAATTAACACAAACTTAAAACATGCAAAGCTAAACAACACAAATGTATGATAAACCTAAGTTCAGAGTAGCAGTTTCATCAAAGAAGATGAAATGAAAATGAATGGCTTTAGGAAGAAATACATAAGAGCCTTCAATGTAGTAATTTTTTCTTTCTTAGACAGGTTGGCATATACATGCTCACTTATAAATATTTTATAAATTTTATTTGAGATCTTTTCAACATTTAATAATTTTTTTTAAAAAGGGGTGTCTAGGCGAACCACAAATATATGTTTGAAAGGCTTTACAAATGAGTGTTTTGCCTAATAAGAGAATTGCTTCAATGTTAGAGGAACCATAATAATCCTAGTATTTTTACATCTGGCTTTATGTATATTTCCCTACCAGAAGAAAAAACAGAAACCAAAAAAAAACTATGTCCTGCACTCAAAAAAAGATATGTTGAAGTCCTAACTCCCAGCATCTCAGAATGTGAACATATTTGGATATAAGTTTATTACAGATGTAATTAATTATGATGAAGTCATGTTTTCATAGGGTGGACTCCTAATTTAATATTTTGCTTAAGGTTGAAGAGAAATTAAGACAACTTTATCAGCCTCTAGAATATAATAGATGCAAAAATAATGCATGTTTTAAAAAATTAAGTCAGAATTTTTTTGGGTAGGTATTCATATGTATAAAATTCAAATGAATACAGTATATAAAGTCTTCCATCCCCATTAATTACTTATGTATCTTTCCAGAGATACTTATGCATATATTAGCGCATCAGCATACCATCATTCAGCCACCTCCCTTTTTGACACAAAGCCTATTATGCACTGTGTTTTGTATTTATCCTATTCTACCTAACACTGAATCCTGGAGATCTTTTCATATCAATCCACGAGTATTTCTTCCTAGTCATACTTCTATGATTACGTGGATATCTAACAATTTTCTAACTGGTGACACTTAGATATTTAGATGTTTTCAGTATTTTAAATCTGCTTTTTATAAAGGAATGGAAACTTTCAGGTAAGGATGACTGAGCAAAGCTTCATCACAGATTTAAGCCTTTCTAACATACAGTGAATACAAAGTGGTAAAATGTTAACGCTATAAACTTTGAAAAATGAAGGCCAAAGCAAAGAGATTTCTATATCAAAACAGCTCCTAATTCTGCTGTCACCCTAATCCTCATGCCAGAGAATAGAAGGTGAGCTGACAAAATCCTGGTATTTTTCACTGAGAATGCTAACTGTGACTGTGATAGAGAGTGTAGGGAAAAGTCAAAATGAAGCCCTTGAGAGTAGGATCTCAATAGAACTAAAAATGGTCTCTAGGAAATGGTCTCTAGGAAAAAATTTGCCAGTGAGGCAAAGATTTTCAGAGCAGGAAATAACCCTGGCTGTATGGATTGTGCTCCTTAAAGGACCTTAAGAAAAATTCCAATGGTAAAATAGAGGCAGTTAGTTTTTTAGAAGTGGTGCTTTTATTTTCAGGTGTTCCTTCCCTTTTCAACACAACAAACTCTCACAATGCAGATTAATGGATAGAAAACATGATCCTGTCCTGAAACTGTAGTTTTGATAAAATGTGACAGTATCAAAGAGATTTCACCCTCACTATGCCAGAGAAAATTAACACTCACATTAGAAATACATTTGCTACCAAGAGCAAGGCTTTAAAAAATAGCCAGCAACTAAATAAACATTGCAAAACAGTGGGTAAAAGGAATGCAGCAATGCGAGACAAATGAAGTACCCAGTAGGGAAAATATATTGTCCAAGAAAGAGAATAAAACTTTCCAAGTAGGTTTTGAGCTATAAAGAACTTAATAAAAATACAAAATCAATAAAACAACAGGTCGTAGACAAGGTACTAAACAAGAATAAAATGAAAAGGAAATTTCAGTGCTAATAAAACAAATCAAGTTCAAAATATCAACATTTATAGCTCTAATAAATAAATTAGAAACAAGAAGAGTCAGGAGAGAGAGAGTAAAATATTGAATTTCTGTCCTGGGGAAAAGACAGGATAATAAACTCAATGAAGAAAAGTAAACAAAAATTTTTTAAATTACGAAGATTGACAGATTTGGAGGCCACAGATGTAGTATAAAAGCAATTGCTCTTCTTGGAAGAGCGAATTTAGTTAATGGAAGAGAAAATCTATTAAGAGCTATACAAGGAGGAAATACTCCCAAATTAAGACAAATATTAAAACATAGGCTAGGTAAATTATAAACTTCAAAAAAGAAAGACTTCTCTAGACATCTAGGCGGGAAAAAAAATCCTGTCTCCTGCAATGAGTGGGAAGCAGGAAATCATAAATATCACGGATTTCTCCACAACAGTCTTCAGTATCATCTGAAAAGTATATAAAATTCTGAGGGAAAACAAAAATAATCTAAGAATATTTATCTGGTCAAGCTATTTATAATAAAAGTAACCCCTGAGAGACGTTCTCAGGCAAGAAATAATTCAGGGACTATAACTCCTATGATATTTTCTTGAAATAACTACTTATTGATGTAGTTGAAGTAATCAATAAGTAAATCAAATGAGTCAGGAATAAAACAAATCCGAATTGAGTGTAGTAGGCAAAATTCTAACATGGCCCTCGATACTCTCATTACTAGGTTTATATGGTTTATGTAATTTCTTCCCCTTGAGTGTGGGTGCGACTATTAAATGAGATCAGATATCTCTTCCTAATTAGGTTACTAATGAGTTGGCCTTGAGTTAATCAAAAGAGAGATTAACTGAGTGGGCCTGACTTAATCAGGGGGATCCTTTAAAGAATATGTAATTTCAGAGAGATGTTCTGCTGAGCTGAAAGAAAGAAACATGTTAGGATCTGCCCATGGAAAGGAGTGCCTGGTTTCTCGGCAACCACTAGCAGGAAAATAAGGAGAGAGAATCTCTTGTGATACTCTGAACCCAAACCTCATTGGACTCCTGACCCATGGAAAATACCAGATATTAAATGTCTGCTGTGTTCTAAAATCATAAGAAACTGAATTTTGCCAATAATAGTTGAGCTTGCAAGAGTACTTAGCCAGGCAGACCTGGATTTCAGTCTCATGAGACTCTGAATCCAAACCACATTGGACTCCTGACCCATGCAAAATATCCGATAATAAATGTCTGCTGTTTCAAGCTACTAAATATGTGTTGATTTGTTACATGCAAGAAAAATCTCAAATAGTGAGCTTTTAAGTATTAAATAAAGATGAAACAACTTGAGGAAATTGGATTAAAAAATATAAAGTCAGTATTAAAAATTTGAGAAAAGAAAATTATATAGTTAACTGAAAAAGTTGCAGTAAAGGTAGGAGAGCACAAAGAAGAAAAATTTTATTTTTAAAACAAAGTATTTAAAACTGTCTATAATCAAAAATTGTGGCTAAAATATAGTGACTGCAAATTCTTAATATTTATATAATATTATCTTTAGTATAAGCAGGATTTGGGAGAGCTAGTACTTTCATGGTTCTCAGAGATTAATAGATCCTGTCTATTAATCTTTTAAACTACATAAATCTATTTATCTGATTGTTTGAATAAATAAATCTGGAATGAAGTCCTCAGGAATGAATACAGGAGGTTACATAGATAATTCCAGGCAGTGAAATTTTATGTAATTTTAGCTCTATTTTTGTATTGCTTGATTTTTTAAATAATAAAGATATCAATTTCTCTAAAATAATTATTCTAACATTAAATGCATTATATGTAAAGAGAATGAAGTTAAAGAAAAGGAAATAACATTGGGAATATTATTATTAACCCCATTTTGCAGATGAGAAACTTAGGATCATTAGGATTGAGAAATATGTCCAAGATTATATAGCTAGTAAGTAGCCAATGATCTGTCACCAGAACTCAGGCTCTATTACATGTTGATACAGAGTATGAAGTGAATAAGAGGGATAAACAGATGCTTTTCACATTAAAGGAAGATTCAGGAAACTGCCAAGTAGTGATCTCTCACAAAAATTTATGAACATTCATCATGTTCTCAGGTATAATACAAATAATTATTTTAAGGGGGGAGTAATTTCTGGCTAGTATACTGGACAAATTTAAATACAAATTCTTTATGTACATCGTTTATAATGATTCCACTGATTTCTTTTTCTACGACAGTGATGCAAAAATACCATACCAAACATATATTTGGAGAATTCAGGAATTTGTACACAAATAATTTAGTTAATTTCGAACTGGGCAAATATTAATTTTGTTTCTCTTTGGTGTTATCAAATCAAGTTCATATATAAAGTTGATGTTTTAACAACATGGGTTTGAACTGTGTGGGTTCACTTACATGCAGATTTATAATTATATATATTAATTTAGGAAAATATATTTGGAGATTTCTGGCAATTTGAAAAATTTTACAGATGAACTGTGTACCCTAGAAATATTGAAAAAATTTTAAAAGTAGGTATGTCATGAATACATACGATATATATAAAAACTAGTCTATTTCATCATGTACTACCATAACATATGTACAAATCTATTACAAAAAGTTAAAATTCATCAAAATTTAAGCATATAAACACATGGAGCCATTCACAGTCAAGAGAAATGTAAACAAACAAAAAGATGCAGGCTTTGTAGCTCATGCCTGTAATCCCAGCACTTTGGGAGGCCAACGTGGGCAGATCACTTGAGGTCAGGAGTTCAAGACTAGATTGGGCAACATGGTAAAACCCCTTCTTTAAAAAAAAATACAAAAATTAGCTGGGCATGGCGCACACTTGTAATTCCAGCTACTCAGAAGGCTGAGGCAGGAGAATCGCTTTAACCCTGGGTGGCAGAGGTCATAGTGAGCTGAGATAGCTCCACTGCACTCAAACCCTGGTGACAGAGGTGGACTCTGTCTCCAAAAAAACCCCAAAAAGTTATTATTTCATAAGTTAACTATAATACCTACTGTACTACTGCAGTAATTTTGTAGCCACCTCCTGTTGCAATTGCAGTGAGCTCAAGCCTTTCAAGTATCAGCTTAAAATGCAGTGGGACACTAATCATTTCCACTTGGAAGTTCTTCTCTCCAGGATTGCAGTAAAGTTCTCTCTCATTATTCTTGTGTATTTTTCATTTTATTTATTGTAATATTTAGGGAATAATACCATGACACCCATACAAAGCACTACTATACTGAAGTTCTGCCAAGAAGCAGTAAAGAGTCAAAAGCAGGCTATTAGTTAAGTTTTTGGTGAGTCAAAGGTTATAAGTGGATTTTTGACTGTGTGAGGGTTGTTGAACCCCTGCATTGTTCGAGGGTCAACTGTAATTTTTCTAGTCACATTCATTGACTCAACAAATACATACTAGGAATGTTAAGTGTCATATTCTGTTCTAGAAACTAAGAATAAAATGGTGAACAAATCCACTATTGTTCCTCCACTCCTGAAATTTAAATTCTGTTGGAGACAAGCAACACGAGGAAGCAAACAAAATAAATGCTGTTTATAATCCATTTCTATGAGTTCAGTAATAAGTTGCTGAGAAAGAGAATTAGAGGGAAAAAAACTTTCTTTAGAAACGATGGTCAGGAAAAACTTATTGGAAAGTTTTATTTAAGCTAAATCCCAAAGCATGAGGAGTTAGTTACATGAAGGGAGTGGATCAAGTTTGGGTTGAATATCCTGTTGCAAAGAAAATAGAATGTGTTGAGCTCTTTCGGTGTTTGAGATCTGAGAGAATCCCAATGTGGCTGGAGTCTAGTGAAAAACAAGGGTTGGAAAGAAATCAATAACAGCTAGATTATATAGGACTTTAAAGATCACAATAAGATATTGAATTTTGATATATGAGAAGAATTATTGAATTGTTTTATGTAGGGGAATGTTAAAGGCAAGTTATTTCCTTGTAGTATACGGTATATTAG
Source organism: Cacajao melanocephalus (assembly GCA_963573385.1). Taxonomy (NCBI): domain Eukaryota; kingdom Metazoa; phylum Chordata; class Mammalia; order Primates; family Pitheciidae; genus Cacajao; species Cacajao melanocephalus. Next base: position 24,373 of record CAUYLG010044390.1, on the reverse strand, counting down.
AGAAACAAGAGAGGGTGGAGTGACACCAGTCAGTACATTAAGGAGCAAGCCAAAAAGAGTTGTGATGGTAATTCCAGCAAGAACGAGATTGAGTCAGTACATTTATTTAAGAAATATAAGGGAGGTAAAATTCACAGAACCTACTTTCAGATTTGTTATAAAAATGATTTACTTGGAGGATCAAGCATGATTCCTAGGTTTCTGTAACTCATATTACATACTTAGATTCAGCAGAGGGGAAAATAATGATTTAGAAGGGTAAAATATTTTTTCTAAAGTATGTTTTGGACATTAAATTTGAGACGTCTATGAGACATAAAAGAAGAAATATAAAGTGAGGAATTGGATATTCTTATGTCTTGAACTCAGAGGAGATGTCTCGGATAGAGATGTAAGTTTGAGCTCCTTAGTGACACTGAGGTGTGTTTCTTCTTGTTTGTTTTTGGAAGAGAATGTGGAAAATTGGTACCATGAAGTCCTTAAAAATTTGGTAGAATGTATCACCAGAGCCATCTAGGCCTGGTGCTTTCATTTGTCAAAGGCATAAATTATTAATACAATGTATTTAACAGATATTGGTCTATTCAGATGGTCTCTTTCTCTTTGTGTGAGTTTTAGTAGATTGTGATTTTTAAGGAATTGGTCAATCATTAGGGTTATTGAATTTGTGGGCAAAAAAACTGTTTGTATTATTACTTGATTATCCTTTTAGTGATCGTAGTATCAGTAATTATGACCCCTCTTTCATTACTGATATTAATAATTCATGGTTTCTTCCTTTTTTTTTCTTGATTGCCTGACTAGATGTTTGTTGATCTTAAAAACAAATGAAAAAACCAAACAAACCAAACAAAAAAACAAAATAGCTTTTGGCTCTATTGTTTTTTTTCTCTGTGGCTTTTCTTTTTTTCAATTATGTAACTTCTCTAACTTTTTATCATTTATCTTCTTCATCCTACTTTAGGTTTACATTGTTCTTCTTTCCCAGTTCCTAAGGGGGAAACATAGATAACAGATGTTAGAGCTTCCTTCTCTCCTAAAATATGCATTCAGTTCTATAAATTTCTCTTTAAGCACTGCTTTTGTTACAGTCAACAAATTTTGATAAATTCTATTTTCATTTGGTTCCAAATATATTTTTAAAAAATTTCTATCAAGATTTCTTCTTTCAGCCATGTGTAATTTAGACATTATTGTTTAATCTACACACATTTAGGGATTTTTCCAGTTATCCTTACTTTATTGATTTCTAATTCAATTCAATTGTTGTCTGAGAACATACTTTGTTACTTTGTATCATTTCTATCCTTTTAATTTTTTTAAGGTATGTTTTATGGCCCAGAATGTGGTTTGTCTTGACAAATGTTCCATGTGAGTTCGAGAAGAATTTATATTCTGCTGTTGTTAGATGGAGAGTTCTAGAAATGTTGACTAGATTGTGTGATAGAGCTGTTCAGGTCAACTAAATCCTCATTGATTTTCTACCTGTTTTATTTATCAATTACAAGTAGAGGGGTATTGAAGACCCCAGCTATAATGTGGATTTGCCTATTTCTCCTTTCCATTGCATCAGCTTTGCATCCCATGGTTCTTACATGATTATTGATCTAGTTGGATGAAAATCTACCATATTTGCAACTATTTGTTGCATTTTTCTTCTTTTTAAAATATCCCAATTTTTATGTCTTCTATGGTTTTAATGGAGCATTTTATCTGATTACATTTTCACTCCTCTTTTAACCCAGTAATTATACATCTTTCTGAACACTTCTTGCAGTTGCTCCGGAGTTTCTAATACACGTTTCTTAAACACTTTGTATGTAGTGAAGGTACCTTATACCATAATATTGTCAATTCCTCTCACTCATCTCTAATGGCATTCCTGTCGGTCTGTATATGGTAATCATCTCCCAATACATTCTTACTTTATTACTTTAAACAAAGTTTTAGATCAACTAAGAATAAGAAAAATAAAAGCTTTTATTGATCTTTATTTATGCCTTCCCTAATGTTCTTATTTTCTTGATGTAAATTCAAGTTTCTGATCTATATATTTTAATTTTCTCTGTATCTTTACTTACATCTCCCTTTTTGATATTGGTCTTCCCTAAATACTCCTCATCAGAGAGAGTCTGAACTTTACAGCTCTTGCAACTCTAGTTTACTGTTATTTTACTGGAGCTCTAGTAATGTTCTAGTGAGGTTTTGGTGAGGAGAAGCATTGCATAATCCTACTAATAAATCTGTTTTCTCCAGTGCACTTGGGCTGACTTTTGTAAACATTTCTTGCTTCCCACACTTCTCCCTTAGGTGAAACAGGAAGGTACAAGGGGGTTGGAAGTGGAGAAATATCCTTTCCGCAGTGGGATGAGACTCTGGTAAGTCCTTCATCCCCAAATAGGCCTCTGTTATGGAGAATATTCTGTACCTACTTTTAAGTGATTCTTCTTCCTCCAAAGCCACAAAGGGCTGTTTTTTGACTGTTCACCTTAGAAACTTGTGGAGTTTCTGAAGGTAAAACTCATGAAAGAATAGCGGGCCCTTTATACCTGTGACCTCTAGGAGTTTCTCATTGTTCAGCTACTCCACACTCAGCCTCCAGCAATTTGTCAAAGTAATCATTCAGTTATTACTACCATTTTATGGCTCTAGAGGTTTTTCCTTCAGTTACTCAGATCTTGGCTATCATTCTCAGAATTCACTAACATCTTCACATTTTAGGATGGAAATTTGTCCTAGTGACCTCAGTTTTCTAACAGATTTCATAAAAATAATTGATTTTCAGTTTTTTATTATTTTAAGGGAGTGATGGCTTCCAGACTCTACATATTACAGCTGAAAGCGGAAATCCTTTTGTTTATTTTTAAGTCATGGAAATGCATGAAGTCATTAAAGGAAAGACTGCAGAGAAAGAGGTGGTAAGGTTTTAAAAACTTTAACATTTAGAACTAAGCTACAGTATAATAATCCAGTAATGAATTCTGAGAAAGAGTAACTCTTCAGAGATGGAATAAATATTAGGAGACTTTGAAGTCGTGAAGAGCAAGAAAAGAGAATGTTTCAAGAGAAGGGAGCAGTCAAGTGGTTGAATATTGCTGAGAGGTCAAGAAAACCTGATAATAGTAGTGTATACTTGATTTGGCAAAAAGGAGGTCATCGTTGATGTAGATAAGAGTAGTTTCAATAGAAAGAGAGAGAAAGAGTATGAATATGAGTACGAGTATATGTGATGAGGAAGGAGAGCCGAAGCCAGACTGGAATAGGTGAGGTGAAAGAGTTCATTAAAGAGTAGAAGTGAAGACATCAAGTTGATTTTAAAGGAGAATATCTCACCAGAAGAATGGCTACCTTTAATCCTGAATTGTTTAGGAAAACCCTGAGTTACTGAAAGTCTGCTCATCTGTTTATATAGATTGCCCGTAAGTCTGATTTGAGAAATAGAAATAATAGCAAACAAGATAAACCGTATTTTTTTTTTTTTGAGATGGAGTCTGTCTCTGTCACCTAGGCTGGAGTGCAATGGTGCTCTCTCAGCTCACTGCAACATCCACCTCCCAGATTCAAGTGATCCTCCTGCCTCAGCCTCCCGAGTAGCTGGGATTAGTGCTCATCACCATACCTGGCTAATTTTTATATTTTTTAGTAGACATGGGGTTTTGTCATGTTGTCCAGGCTGGTCTCAAATTCCTGACCTCAGGTGATCCACCTGCCTTGGCCTCCCAAATTACTGGGATTCCAGGTGTAAGCCACTGCATCTGGCCAATAAACTGTTCTATTAATGAAACAGTAATAATGTTAAAATCTTTTTGGAGGGACTGAAATAGCCTAGCATTATTTCTCTAAGGAAAATTATGGGGTCTAAATTTAGGGAGTCTCCTACAGATGGTTAAGAACTTTACCAAATAAAATGGTCCCTTCGATAAAGAGAAATAGTTGCAATCTTGGAATATCATTTTTATAATTCCTATATGTATCTAGGATTTTTAAAGGGAATAATATGAAGCAACAGTATATACATATATATATATATATATATATATATATATATATATATATGGATACCGTATATATCTGTATGCATGTATATATGTGTGTGTATCTCTCTCTGTGTGTGTGTGTGTGTGTGGAAAAAAGCATTGCTCCTTTTTCATAGGTCAGTTACTCTTCTCATCCCCTAGCCTCCTTGGAAACAAACCTTACAACCCTTCCTACTTCAAGGACAAAGAGTTAAGTGACTGCATCAGAGCCTGCCTTTGAGATCAGAATTTAATTTAATCAGGCATTTGGAGAAGGCAGACCCCATGAAGGCCAAGGTAGTAGGTCTAATTGCTTTTATTTGTGCTCTGTATACTGTGTGCACTGTATCCCTGTAAGGAGCTATACTTCAAATGAGATTTCTCAATTAAAGTGAAACAACTTAGTCTGGCACGTTGAGTTTTTTAATGATCCTTTGAAACTTCTCTTCTTAGCATGACTCTAATGATGCATTATCATAGAACAAATTCATCATTCATTAACTCTAAATCAAATCCACTTTTTCTACCCAGGAGCACTGCCTTTAAAAATTAGCTGTGTGAATTTCTCTGCTTAAAGTATAACAGCATCATGTTAGAGGAGGCTTAATCTCAAATGTGTGTACCTACGCAAATCCCTACTGATTTCCAAACTCAACTACCACCACAGATACCCACTGAGAGACTAGAACACAGCAGGATGTAACAGGGCCTTAGACAATGTAATCAGCTACTCTGTTCTCTGAGGCAGGTTTCCTGAGTAGCAGACAGAATGAGAACTCTGACAGGGATTGTCAGCAAAGAAGTGAGTGCACATGGTTAAGATATTCATACTTAGTACCTTTTTTTTTCTTTTATCCTGAATTTTCTTTTCTCATAAATATACCTCCTTGAGTTTTGTTTGTGTCTACATACAGGCTTCAGTTTCTCTTCACATAGCTCCTTCTTTCTGTTTCAATATGTATCAGCAAAGTCTCTTTGCATCTTTTATCACCTGATAAATTTTTCAGAAATAAAATTTTTATGAGTAGTTGCTAACACTACCATGGCTCTTATTTTTTCATTTTCTTTCACTCATTTTTCTTTAATTTCCATGAGTGTTTTTCTTTTAATAATGATTCTCCCATAACTTTCTTTTCACCATCTAAAAGTGAAAACAAACCCACACCAGTGCTTATTTCTCAAGAAATGTTTCTTGTTTTTCTATGTAAATAAAGCATCAACCTAAAAATGTAACTCTCAAACAAGCCATGTTTTAGTTTACTATGGATGTACAAGAGGTAAAATCCTCTACAGAATACTCAAGAGAATATTATTCAAATTTTTATCAGCAAAGAGCAGCAGCAGAGGTAACACCTAAAACCTCTAGAGAAAAACTTGGCTGCTTCAAGGCTGACCCTCTGGGAGGAAAAGGGATAATTCTGTTTTCAGGAAGTTGGCTAAGTAGTATTTTTTTTTTTTTTTTTTTGCAGGTCACCACATATTGTTTGCTATTGCATATCGAGATTCTATGACATAGAAAAAGAAGTCATTTCACCATTTGAATATATTCTCTAACTTCTTTTTAATATTTAGGCAGACATCATGCTTTATATCTTACAGAATTTTTGTCACTTCCATTTTAAAAATTTTATAAAAGCAAACCTATAGAATTTGAAAACAGAATTTACTTTAAGGAAGAAAAAATTAATACACTTCAAGGAAAGGCACTCTGGTTTAAGGTTTTTGTTTGGCTAGACTAAATTTTTAATTTATAGAAAGGGAAAAATTAATATTTTGTCAGAATTTTTTTGCAATGATAAATTTTGAAAGGAGATTAAGATACCTAATTATAATTTCTAAATCTAACTATAAGCTGAATTATAAAAGACAAGTATTTCATTTACGAAGTTGATTTTTGAGTTGAACTCACAAATGCCAGCAATTAATAAAATAGTTCAAATTTCATGATATAGACAAGTGAAATGAAAAAAATATATATATTTTTTCTTTTTACAGAGAGACAGATGAACCAGTTTTATCTTTAAGATCTCTTTAGTCAGAATACCCTTTGGTGTTTAAAAACATGATCTCAATAGCAAAAGTTCTAGCAAACTAACCACAAACACATTGGTGAGACCATCAATTTTTCCCTTTACGTTTCCAGGAGTTTACTTGTTGGGTCATCCAGGGTAACCAAGGGATATGAAAATAATCTATCTGCCCAACTTTATGTTTTATTTATTTATTTTCGTAATTTTCTATATTATGACTGCAGTGTTGGAGTTGTGAATTAGGAAAAGCTGTTATGGAACAAGAGTGTGGTCCACAGAGGTTATTCTGCTTCAACTGATGAGTATCAGAGCTAGTATTAGGACCAAGTGAGCCTGGCTCCCAGGACAGGGTGCTTTTCATTTTATCAAACTGTTTCCCCCCTCATGAGACATAGACAAGACATATTTATCAACTAATAGAATAAGGTAGGAAAGGAGTAAAATTATATGCCCTCCCAAACTGGCCTCGAATAATAACTCTTCTGTGATGCTTTTCTTGATACTCCTTGGCAAAGTAGACACTTCCTTTTGAATTTCTCAGAATATGTGTTATATTTTTATATATATATATATACACACACATATATATATATATATATATATATTTTTATTCTTTTTCCTCAGGATCCTTAGTGTATTGCTTTGCCAGCCAGAAACCTCTGTGACCTGCAGCACCTCTGCTGAGGTTTTGCTCTCCCCCATTGGGCTCATTCTGCCCTCTCGGCCCAGAGGCTGCACTCTGCTTGCACTACTGGCCTAGATCCAGGCGTGAAGTGGTAACGGGTGTGTGAACAAGCGAGTGTGAGATTTGGCCACTGTGCACAGCCAGGCATGTCAGCTGCTGTGGTGGGGCAGGCAGCTCCGGGAGCTGGCATAGGTGCGGGCTCTCTGGAAGGTCGCAGCTGGACCAGGCATACCACAAGCAGCTTCCGTTGCAGGTACCTGGGACCATAGTGGCAACCAAAAGCTTGGAGACACCAAGAACCCCAAAGCCCCAAAGAGGGTGTTACAGCATGTCATGCCCTGGCTCAGAAAGCCCTTACGTCTGGGCTCCCAGAAAGGCTGCAGTTCTCTCATTCTCATCGCCTATAGTGTAATGAGCAGGGAGCAGAGGGAGGGGTAGTGAGTGGTTGTGTTTTGCGGGGCCGTCTTTCAGCCTGTTTGTGTTATGACTCTTTCAGTTTCACTGCCCCACTCTGGCCCATGGCTCCCAGGTTGGTCCAGCCCTGCCACTGCTTCCCATCATGTGGGATGGCCACCTGGTACCAGCAGAGGGAAGGAGGGCTATAGCGTTACGGCAGCTCTGGCTCAGGGAATCCTGAAGTCTGGGTCACCAGAAGGCTCACCACTCTTCACTCCCACAGTCTGGGAGCATGTCACCGCCTGAAGCTTGATGAGCCGGCCAGGAACTGTTATTGCTTCTTTCACTCCCACCGTTCAATGGGTCCCGAGATCTAGTCCCGCATCCAGGAAGCATGAGTTTACAGAGAATATCTAGAGGGTGAGCAAGGTAGAGAGGAGCTTTATTAAGTGACAGAACAGCTCTCAGGAGACACAAAGTCGGGTGCTCCTATCCGCAGGGAGGTTGTCCTCATGAGTATCTTAAGTCTGGCTTAGTCTGGGGTTTTTATGTGCTCAGAATGGAGGATGTGAGTGCCAATTGGTCCACGGGCGGCCATGGGCAGGCCTGGAAAAAGCACCATCCAATTGGATGGGAGCTATCAATGAAATTCTCACTCCAGGTTGTGGACTTACCCGGAACTGGCAGCCCAGCCCCCAGGCTTCAGGCCGTTCCTGGCTCAAAGGTGGAGTTTCACTGGGGACTGGCATCTCCCCACCTAGGAAGTTGTCTGCTTCCTGCTGCTGTCACAGGATCCTTGGGTTGTTGCTTTGCCAGCCAGAGACCTTTGTGGCCAGTGGCGCTTTTGCCCCAGTTTTGCTGAGGCCTGCTGGGCTCATTCCTCTCACTTGGTAGCTAATGCTACCAGCCTGGATCTCACACCTGCCAAGGGTGAGCCAGTCATGGAGCAGTGAGGGGTGTGTGAGCAAGTAAATGCAGGGGTCTGGCTGCTGCGCACAGTCAGGCACACCAGATGCCAAGGGGCAGGGAGCTCCAGGTGCTAGCATGGGCACCAGCTCCCTGCAAAGCTGTGGCTAGACCAGGCATACTTCAAATGACCTCTACTGCTGGCACCCGGGAACATGGTGGCACTCAGAAGTTTGGAGTTGCCAGGAACCGCAGAGCCCCACAGAGAGTGTTACAGTCCTGGCTCAGGGAGCCCTTAGGTCTGGGCTCCCCTAAAAATGCAGCTCCTCTTTCCTTCCTGTTGCCTGCAACATGGTGAGTGAGGGGCATGTTTCAGCCCTGTTTGTGTTACAGCTCTCTCAGTCCCACCATTTGGTGGTTCCCAAGTTCTTGTCTTGTATCCACGAAGAATGAACTATGTGGATAACTGCAGGGTATGGTGAAGAGGTGCTTTACTGGGTGACAGTACAGCACTCAAGAGACCCAGAGTGGGCAGCTCGTATCCACAAGCAGGTTGTCCCATTGAATGTGCAGCTCTCAGCAAAGAGGAGACCCACAGTGGGTAGCTCCTATCCACAGGAAGGTTGTCCTGATGTCTGCTTAGCTGTCAGCTAAGAAGAGACCCGCAGTGGGTAGCTCCTGTCTGCAGGCAGATCGTCCTGACATCTGCTCAGCTCTCACATGAGAGGAGACCCACAGTGTGTGCAGGTCGATCATTCTGATGTCTGCCTGATTCTGAGTGAATCTGGGAGTTTTTATGGTGTTCAGAGGGGAGAAAGTACATTCTGATTGGTCCGTGGGTGGCCATGGGCAAGCCCAGAAAAAGCATTATAAGTTCTCACTCTGGTCTGTAGAACTGGTAGCCTGGCACCCCTAGGCTTCAGGCCATTCCAAGCCTGAAGGCGACACTTTACCAGCAACATGCCCCTTTCCACCCAGGAGGCTGTTAGCCTCCCACTATCATCAACCTGCTGACCCTAGTGCCCAGGCTGTTTGTGCTGAAGGACACCTACAGGCCTGCACTGAACCACCCTCAGCCCTGTCTCAGCCCCTCTCCCGATGCCCAAAGTCTGGAGGTGGCAGAGGCTGCAGGGGACTGGTGTGTCAGTGTTGCTCTGAGTGTACACACACCTGGCTGGGTTGCAACAGTGCCCAGGCTCAGCCTCAACTTTGCTTCGTAATCAGAGCAGGCACCTGGGAGCCAGGAGAGGCTGGGCAGTGGAAGCAGGCATTTCCAAGCCTGTAGAGGCAAGGTGGGCTTTCTGAGGCCTTGAGAGCGCAGGAATGCCTAGGTCCTAGGAGATCAAGAGAGCACGGCTCCTGCCCCTCCAACTCAGAAGAAGCAGGACTTGTGCTGGTTCCTGGTTCCTACAGGCTCCAGCTGCGCCTCCCCCTACTGCAGCCTGTGTCTTTGCAGCAGCCACTCCAGATGGGGCTGCTGCTGCCATAACTGCCATCAATATGCCATTCATGGTGCCCAGGCTGTCCACACCAAGGGGTGTCTAGAAGCCCATGCTGAGCTGCCCTCAGTTGCCCAGCCTCCTTCCCACTCTAGTTGACACCCAAAGTGCAGACGGGGCTGAGGCAGCAGGTGGGTTGGCATGTCAGCAATGCCCAAGGGCATGGCATGCATATCTGGCCAGGCCAAGACAGTGCAGGCTCAGCTATAACTTTGCTCTGCACCAGAGTGGGTGCCAGGAGCAGGGAGAGGCCAGGGAGCAGGATCAGGCACTTCTGAGCCTGCAGGGGCATGGGGCTTCCCTGGGCTGGGGAGGACAGGGATACCTGGGTCTGGAGCTGTGGTTGAGCAGCTGCAGCTGCACCCAGGGGTGTGGGCTCCTGCCCCACCACCTCAGTAGGGCACGGGACACTCACTGGGATCACCTGTTCCCAGTACCCACTGGTTCTGCAGAGCATGCAGCCCTGGCTGTGCCTCTCCCACTGCAGCTGGTGTCCTCTCAGCAGCTGCTCCAGATGGACCAGCACTGCCAACATTTCCTTTTATTTATATGTGTCCCATTAGCCTGGGAACTTTTTCCAATTAAAAAGTAGATAATAGCACGTCTTTGTAATCCCAGAGACTAGCATTTGAATGAGTGTGTAGAATACTACAGCAGAGGGAAAGAGAAAGACAACCAACATCTACTGACTGCCCTCTATGGACCAGGCTATTTGATTTACATGTAAAAATTTATCTGTAATATCTTAACTATTTCTTATAACAAACTTATAAAATTGGTATTTTATTACCCCTTTTAGTGGTATTCTTGGATCATATTACGTTACAGTTTTATTTTTTTTGCAGCTTTTTGTATATGAAAAACCTTTTGTTTTTTAGAATGGCTGTATTAATTTACAGTCCCATCAGCCATGTGTAAGGATTTGCTTTTCACTGTATCATCACTGATACTTTGGTCTTTTTGATAATAGCCATTTTGACTAAAGTGAGATATCAATAATATTTCATTGTGGTTTTATGTGCATTTCCCTGATGATTACTGATGTTGAGTATTTTTCCATATAACTGTTGGTCATTCATATGTCTTTTGAGAAATGCCTATTTAGGTCTTTTGCACACTTTAACATTATGTTATTATTTTTTTTTTTTTTGCTATCGAGTTGTTTGAGTTCTTTTTATGTTTTGGATATTAACCCCTTATCAGTATATAGTTAGTAAATATTTTATCCTGTCTTGTAGGTTGTCTCTTCAGTCTGATGATTGCTTTTGTTGCTGCACAGAAGCTTTTTATGCTGATGTATCTCATTGTCTGTTTTTGCTTTTGTTGTCTGTGGTTTTGAGGTATTGTCCAAAAAATTATAGCCCAGACCAATGTCATTGTGCTTTCTCCCTATATATTGTTTTGTAGTAATTTCATAGTCTTCAGTTCTACAGTTAAATCTTTAATCCATTTAAATTGATCTTTCATATGGTAAGAGGTGAGGATCTTATTTTGTTCATATGCTTATGAGTGTCCAGTTTTCCCAGTACCATTTATTGAGGAAACTGTCTTTTCCCCATTGTGTGTTCTAGGCACCTTTGCAGAATATCATTTCACTGAAAATGTCTGGATGTATTTCTGAACTCTATATTCTATTACGTTGGTCTATATGTCAGTTTTTATACCAGTACCATGTTGTTTTGATTACTATAGCTTTGTAATGCATTTTGAAATCAGGTAAAGGGGTTAATAATTAAAAGTGTTGAATTACATTTTGAAAGTCAGACAACCAATGAGCCACTGTTAAATACTAAATCTGACTATTTGAAGCTCCTGCGTCCGTCTTAGACACAATATGAGATAATAATGATGAGTAATTATTCTCTACTAAACAGTGAATTGAGAGTTGTTTACACAATGTCATTTCTTTTTAAAAACAATTTTAAACAGGTGAATATTATTGCTAGCACATATTTTTAAGCATCATTTTGCAGATTATGAAACAGATTTAGAAAGATTTTGTAACTTGTTAAAAGTCACATAGGTTGTCAATGCCAAACCAGGATTTGAATGCAGATCTAGGTAACTTTAAAATGAACATACTTAGAAATTGAATGAAATATATAAATGCATCATTATTGAAAATAAATAATGGCAACAACAACAAAACAGTTGTGGCAGGCACTTGTGCTGCACTGTACTACATTCCTGGATTTCAGCACAACTGTGGTGGACAGTTCCCTGAACTTTGTAGCTCCCATATGGAAACTACAGATTTTCTTTTGTCAGTCACTACCAATACCACTCAACAGTGCCCATGTAATCTGTTAAATAAAGAAGAGTTAACTTTCTTAGGAGTAAACTTTAATGAGTTGAAGAAATCAGTGGAGAACAGCTTTCATTCTGTAGTGGTACAATTCTGAAGCTCACTCTCTATGGTTCTTCATAGAATTCTTAGAGGGATTATGTTCATCTACCCAGTATGATAAGTTAGCATACCTTTAATTGGTTTTTCTCCCTTTACTCTCTCAATCCTTCTACTCCCTCAGTTATAGTTCCTCAATCACCTGCAAAGTAAACTACTTGCTCTCAAGTTTGCTTTAGGAGGAAAAATGAACTAAGGCCATGGATTTAATGAAAGGAGAATAAAAGTAATTTAAACTTAATGAAAGATTTTATATAATTTACTTGAGTGTGGAAGTGTGGTGGGCACTACAAACTGCTAAAAATTAGAACATATGCCTACGTAAAGGTATATACATGTAGATGAAGACATGGATGGATGGATGGGTAGATAGATAAACAGATAGATAGATATAGATTTAAGACAGTATTGCCTGGTATTGCCCTTCTATTCTTCACTATGAATTCCTGGATTATCTCCTTTTTAAAATGTTTTCATTTGGTCAAGATTAGAAAGGATATTGGAAGTCTTTATTCCTTCCCCAACCATCACATGGATAAAATAGCCTATAAATCATGTATAAAATAAACAAAAAATGTATAGCATCTGCTTTTGAGCAGAATCAGACTTTGCTTAACTACCTGAATGGAAGTAGTTCTGAATGACTACTAGTATTGGCTTCAATACTAGTTTGTAGCCAGAATTACAAAACAAAGCCTATGCCTGCCATCTAAACTGCAGTGAAAAATATCAACTCTACTGCCCAGTGACCTTTTATTCCATTTCCCCCATTCACCTACTACAACAAAAGAATATCACAAAACTCATATCCTTTTTTAATCCATGCAGTGTTCTTCCTTCTGTGTTTCCTACCCTGTCTTCCCACAAATAAACACACAGACACAAATTTTTCTAGGTACAATGATTCCATATATTTCTCCATTGTGAATAGAACCTATGATACACTTAAAAACATTTCTAATACATAATTGTGAATTCACAAAGTATAACAAGGTTATAGTTTAGTTTTATGACCTTAATATTTATAAGGGATCGAATCTGCTGTAATTAATTAGATTTAAAGCTTTTCAGAAGAAAAATTCTCAATCTTGCATGTTCTTCACATGTACCCCAAAACCTAAAATACAATAAAAATTAAAAAAAAAAAAAGAATGAGAGTATTCCTCTGACCTGCAAAATTTGTGGGCACTGAAATTTCTTAAATCACTTTTTCTGGTGCAAGTATTTCAACATTCATGTTTTTTAATGCTTTGTAATCTCACCAATATTCCAAAAGTTTGGGCAAGCCTGCTAGAGAGTATAGGTGACTATAAGGTTGTATCCTCTGAATACTCGAGGCTCCAGTAATGCTTTATGCCCATTACTCTCTAAGACTTTCTGGAATCTTAGAAAAGGAAAGCTGATTTATCTTTAAGAGGTTAACAACAACTCAAATTGTATTCTATTTTGATGATATGGTTTTTTGTTTTGTTTTTGCTTGTTTGTTTAAACAGGAATGCTAGGTGTCGTTCCAAAGTGAAGTATGTCTAAATGGTTGTCTTAGTGGAGCTTAAAAAATAGTTATTTGTGGATGATTTCAAAATTCAGGGTTATGTTAAAGCAGAATCAATTTTACATGTAAAAAATGGCAAAACTCACTAGATAATTTGCATCAGGTAATTTGAATTTCAAAGATGTTTCCTAACAACCTGGATAAGTTAGATAAGTAGAGTGACTCCTTTTAGGAAGGATCATGTGTTATTTCCTGTCAATAGCCAACATGTTTCCAATTGTGGGGTATTTTTAGGAGTTTTTCAGAAGACAAGTGGAGTCACAGCTACTTCTTCAGTGTGCTGACAAAAAAAGAAATCTTAGGAAGAATGTAACAGAAATCTATTAATAGACAGAAGCTGGACCCAATATGACACTGAAGGATGCAGAATTGTGACTCTATGTGGCCATTTTTCTCACTAACGTGGTTTGTTTAAAGCAACTAAAAAAGTTTTCTCACAACGAACTAGTTTGCATTTTTTAACTATCTTTTAAAAAATTAATAAGAAACAGTATCCTCAGACATTCATAAGATGTGACCAAAGAAAATTTGCTTACTTTATGCTATAAATAAAATGTCAAGAATATGCCATCAAATGATGGAAGAAGGAAGGAGGGATAGAGGGAAAGTTAGTTTGGATAGCATTTTGTTTTCTTTACTGATAATATAATCACATTTATGTCATATCTATATGATCCTCAATATGAAGTATTACAGATTCTGTATTAAAACACACTGATGGCATCATCTAGAAATAAGAGTTTTAACCCCACCCTCTTTCACCATCTCACTCTTTTCTCCAGACTAAAAATATATATGCTATTAGAATCTCCTTCATACTCTGAAATTTGAGGTTATACACTAATTGTTTTAACATAACGATCTTTTTTTCCCTATAACTCATCAATATATGTCCTCCACTTCTAGTGTCTTCTGTATCACATGCATGAGACGCCTTGTTTCTTCCTCTTGCTTTTGGTCATGTTTTAAACACTCATTGGCATGTCTTGTTTCTATCATGTATCTACTTGATACTTCCAGGCACATTCTTTGCCACCTCTTCCATGAAATCTTCCCCATCTATATTTCAGCCCACAGTGATCTAAGATGCCAATGACAAATATTTATTTTACAAATGAAAACGTGTGCCTTGTATAAGTTACTTCTTTCTTGCAAGTTAATAGTAGCATGCTGCTGTGGAAGGAATACTTGATAGGCAATACTATTTTCAGTATACCTACTCTCTAATTCTTAATATTCACACATGTAAAATAAAGACAATGATATTTATAATTCTTGAAATATAGAATTCCTTGAAATATAACAAAAATGTAAGGCACTTATACAACTGAAATAATTATTTCTAAATACTTTACATATGTACTTTTATCCTAACTTCTAAGAGAACAGGTGTGTCTTAGTATATATTTGTATATGGCTTCTCCAGTATGTTGAAAGAAATATAATAACAATAATAAAAATATAAGCAAATATTAATAGTGTTCATATATGTCTGGTATTATGCTAAGGGGTTGGTAAACATCATCACATTTAATTTCTTACTATCTTATTTTGCTGGTGACAAAACTTAGTTTCAGAGGGTAAATAGCTTGCCTAATTCACATATTTAGTTAACAGATGGAGGAATTCCAACCCTAGGATTATTGAGTTCAAAACCCATCTTTTTGCACATCTAAAGATGAGGGGGAAATGTTCTTAGGAAAAAAATGGATTGTTTTGTAGATGACACTTTCTATAAATTAAAACTAGATAGTTTTTAAATTAAAACTAGATAGATAGTTTTAATCAGAGACCTAGTTAGGTCTCTGATTGTTACTCTGGGTTCAAGTAAATTGCAAAAACTGGAAAGCAATTCAATTGTGGCTGCGAACAATAATAGATGGCATATAAACCTAGTACTTTGCTTAAAATTTGGGTTTCCAAAACATTATTTTTGAGGTATGTTCAAAGCTGCCCAGTAGAACAATTTGCTTTTCACTTGCATGGCCACACTGTTTAATTAACACCTGACCAGGCAGCAAATTCAGATGAGAAAGTGAGTGGGAAGATTGCCACATTCAAAACAGGTGATCAATTAGTAGAATATTCCAACTATTGTTTAAGAAGGAAAAAAAATAATGAGAATCATGGAGCTAGATTTAGTCAAAGCTGAAATTGGACATGTTGAGCCCCAAATAAAATCACTTCTTTTAGAGTTGAAGTAATTATTAAATGTTTCTATATTTCTGTCTTTCTACTCAATTATGTATACATTAATAACATATAATTGACAAATATAAGTATATATGTTTACAGTATACATACTGATATTTCAAAGCATGTATATATTGGGAAACGATTAAGTCAGCTAATTAACATATACATCACCTGATACTTAAACTTCGTGTGTATGTATGGTAAGAACATTTAATATCTACTGTCAGAGATTTTTAAGTATATAGTACTTTATGATTAAGCTATAATCACCATGCTATGCAACAGATCCTCAGATTTATTCTTTCTGTCTAATGAGACTCTGTGTCCTTTGACCAACATTACCCATGCACTTCTTCCCCTGTTAGCCCTTGGCAACTGCTATTTTACTCTGGCTTAGTTATGAGTTAGTTTAGATTTCACATGTAAGAGAGATCAGGAAATATTTGTCTTTCTGTGTCTGGCTTATTTCACTTAGCATAATATCATCCAACTTTTCTGAACACCATCTAAAACATTTATCTTTTGTCTTGTTGATTATGGATATTCTAACATTGATGAAGTGGTATCTCATAGTTTTTTATATTTATAATTCTTTTATTTTTAATTTTTGTGGGTGTATACATTTTGAGGTACATGAGATGTTTTGATACATAGAGGAATGTAATGTGTAACAATTATATCACAGAGAATGGGGTATCCATCACCTCAAGCATTTATACTTTGTGTTGTAAACAATCCAGTTACACCCTTTTAGCTATTTTTAAATATACAATTAATTTATTATTTACTATAGTTGCCCTGTTGTGCTATCAAATATTAGATTTGATTCATTCTTTCTATTTCTTAATACCCATTAACTATCCTCACTTCTCTCCCATTCTGCTACTTTTTTCAGCCTTTGTTAACCATCCTTCTACTCTCTATCTCCATGATTTTAATTGTTTTAGATCCCACAAATAGGTGACAACATGCGATGTTTGTCTTTCTGTGCCTGGATTATTTGACTTACTATAATGATCTCCAGTTCCATCCATGTTACTGCAAATGACAGAATCTCATTATTTTTATGGCTGAAGAGTACTCCATTATGCATATGTGCCACATTTTCTTTAGTCATTCCTCTGCTCATTGATACTTAGGTTGTTTTCTATCTTAGCTATTGTGAACAGTGCTGCAACAAACACGGGGGAGTGAAGATACCTCTTTTATATACTGATTTCCTTCATTTTAGGTATATACCCAGCAGTGGGATTGCTGGTCCACATGGTAACTCTATTTTTAGTCTTTTTTTTTTAATTAATTTATTTTATTTTTACTTTTTTTTATTTTTGAAAGAAAGAAAAAGGACAGAAAGTGAGAGTGAAAGAAAGAAGAAAAAGAAAGTAAGAGAGAAAGAAAGAGGAAGAGAAAGAGGGAGAGAGAACGGGATTCTTGTTCTATTGCCCAGGCTAGAAGGAACCTTCAAACTGTTCTCCATAGTGGTTGTACTAATTTACATTCTCACCAACAGTGTACAAGTGTTCCCTTTTCTCCTCATCCTTACAAGTATTTGCCATTGCTTGTCTCTTGGATATAAGCCATTTTAACTGGTATAAGATGATATATCATTGTAGTTTCAATTTACATTTCTCTGATGGTTAATGATTTTAAACACTCTGTCATATACCTGTTTGCCATTTGTATATCTTCCTTTGAGAAATGTCTAGTCAGATATTTTGCCCATTTTTGATCAGATTGTTAGATTTTTTCCTATAGAGTTGTTTGCGCTCCTTATATATTCTAGTTATTAATCACTTGTCAGATAGGTGGTTTGCAAATATTTTCTATGGGTCGTCTTTTCACTTTGGCGATTATTTCCTTTGCTGTGTAGAAGCTTTTTAACTTGATGTGATCTCATTTGTCCATTTTTGCTTTGGTTGCCTGTGCTTGTCGGGTATTGTGTGCCTTTTTTTTTTTTTTTTTTTTTTTTTTTTTTTGCTAAGACCAATGTCCTGGAGATTTTCCCCACTGTCTTCTTGTGGTAGTTTCATAGTTTGAGGTCTTTGACATAAGTCTTTAATGTATTTTGATTTGATTTTTGCATATGGTGGAAGAGAGGTGTCTAGTTTCATTTTTCTGCACAGGAATATCCAGTTTCCCAGCATTATTTATTGAAGAGACTGTCTTTTCCCCAAAGTATGTTCTTGTCACCTTTGTCAAAAATGAGTTCACTGTAGGTGTTCAGATTTGTTTATTGGTTCTATATCTGTTCTATTGGTATATGTATTTGTTTTTATGCTAGTACCATGATATTTTAGTTACTATAGCTCTGTAGTATAATTTGAAGTCAAGTAATATAATTCCTGTAATTTTGCTCATTTTGCTTAGGATAACTTTGGCCATTCTGAGTCTTTTGTGGTTGCATATAAATTTTAGGATTGTTTTTCTGTTTCTGTGAAGAATGTCATTGGTATTTTGATAGGGGTTACATTGAATCTATGGATTGCTTTGGGCAATATAGACATTTTGCAATAGTGTTAAAATATGAACATCAAATATCTTTTTATTTTTTTGTGTCCTCTTCAATTGCTCTCATCAGTGTTTTACAGTTTTCATTATAGAGATCTTTCACTTCTTTGGTTAATTCCTAAGTATTTAATTTTATATGTGGCTATTGTAAATGGAATCAATTTTTAAATTTCTTTTTCAGATTGTTCACTGTTGGCAGACAGAAATGCTGCTAATTTTTGTGTGTAGATTTGTATCCTGCAACTTTACTGAATTTGTCAGTTCTAATAGTTTTTTGTGGAGTCTTTAGTTTTTTCTAAGTGCAAGATTATATCAAGATCATATTATCTATAAATGAAGAAAATTTGACTTTTAAAATTCTAATTTAGATGCCCTTTAGTTCTTTCTCTTGTCTGACTGCTTTAGCTAGGACTTCCAGTACTCTGGAATAACAGTGGTGAAAGTGGGCATACTTGTCATGCTCCAGAACTTAGAGAAAAGACTTTCAGTTTTTTCCCATTTAGTATAATATTAGCTGTGGGTATGTCTTATATGGCTTTTATTATATTAAGGTATGCACCAAGTTTTTTGAATTTTTTTTTTGTCATGAAGGGATGTTGGATTTTATCCAGTGTTTTCTCAGCATTAATTGAAATGAGCATATGGTTGTTGTCCTTCATTCTGTTGAATATGATGTTTCACACTGATTGATTTGCATATGTTGATACATCCTTGGGATTGTTTTCTTGATTTTTTTTTAAGATAGTTCACTATTTATATATAGAAACACTACTGATTTTTGTTTGTTGATTTTGTATGCTGCAAATTTACTGAATTAGTTTTAACAGTTTTTTCAGTACAGTCTTCACAATTTTCTAATTAAGATCATATCATCAGTAAACAGACACAATTTTATTACTTTCTTTCCAGTTTGGATGCTGTTTATTTCTTTTTCCTGCCCTATTGCTCTGGCTAGGACTTCTATACTATTGAATAGAAGTTGTGAGGTGGGCCTCCTTGTCTTTTACTGGTCTTAGAGAAAAGCTTTCAGCTTTTGACCATTGAGATATGATGTAGGCTGTTGGCCTGTCATATATGGCCTTTATTATGTTGAGATACGTTCCTAAATACCTAATTCATTGAATGTTTAAAGGTTTATTTTTACCATAAAAGGATGTTGAATTTTGTCAAATGCTTTTTCTGCATCTATTCAGAGGATTGTATATTTTTTCTTCTTATTATGTTAATGTCATGCATTCCATTTATTGATGTACATATGTGCAACAAACATCCTTGCAATCCAGGGATAAATCCTACTTGTTCATGGTATGCGATCCTTTTAATGTGCTAGTATTTGTGAGAATTTAAAAATCTGTGTTCATCAATGATATTGACCTATAATGTTCTTTTTTTGCAGTGTCCCTTTCTGGATTTGGTATTGGGGGTAATGCTGTCCTCACAAAATGATTTTTGAAATATTCCCTCTTCTTCACATTTTTGAGCAGCATTGGCATTAATTCTTTGATTGTTTGGTAGAAATCATCTATGAAGCCATTTTGTTGTAGACTTTTCTTTTTGGAGAAGCTTTTGATTATTGGTTCAATGCCTTTTATTAATCTGTTCAGATTTTCTATTTTTTTATGACTTGGTCTTGGTAGGTTGTATGTTTCTAGGAATTTATCAAATTTTTCTAGGTTATCAAATGTGTTATCATATGATTGTTCAAAGTAGTCTCTTATGATTCTTTGTATTTAGTGGTATCAGGTGTAATCTCTCCTCTTTCATTTATAATTTTATGGATATAATCTCCTTGTTTCTTGGTCTAGATGAAGATTTGTCCATTTTGTTTATCTTTTCAAAAGACCAACTCTTTTTGTCATTTATTTTTCTTTTTATATATTCTTTTATTTATTTATGCTCTAATATTTCTTTTCTTTTGCTGACTTTGGGCTTAGTTTGTTCTTTTTTATTCTAGTTCATTGAGATGTACTATGTGGTTGTTTACTTGAGATCTTTCTTCTTTTTTGCTATAGACAATTTATCACTGTAAACTTCCTTCGTAGAACTGCTTTTAATGTATCCTGCAGTTTTGCTATGTTGTGTATCCATATCTGTTTGTGTCCAGAATTTTTAAGTTTCCTTTAAAATTTTTTTATTGACCTATTTGTTGTTCTGGGGCATGTTGTTTAATTTCATGTATTTGTGAATTTTCTCATGTTTCTTCTGTTATAGATTTCTAGTTTTATACAAGTGTGATCAGATAAGATACCTGACGTTATTTGTCTTATTAAATTTGCTAAGACTTGTTTTGTGATGTAACATATGAACTATATTAGAGAATGTTCTGTGTGCACTTGAAAAAAATGTGTATTCTAGTGCTTTTGGATAGAATGTTCTGTGTAAGGCTGTTAGGTTTATTTGATCTATAGTATTATTCAAGTCTGCTTGTTCCTTACTGATTTTCTCTCTTGATGATCTATGTATGGTTAAAATTGAGGTATTAAAGTACCATAGTATTATCGTATTGCTTTCTATATCCTCATCTAGTTCTCTTTTTCATCTAACATTTGCTCTTTATGTTTAGTTTTACTGATGTTGAATGCACATATGCTCACAATTTTTATATCATCTTGATGAATTGACTGACTTGACCCCTTTATCATTATGTGATGACTTTGTCTCTTTTTACAGTGTTTGACTTAAAGTTTATTTTATCTGACATAAGTATACCTACTCCTATACTCTTTAAGTTTCCATTTGCATGAAATACCTGTTTACATCACTTTACTTTTTGTTTATGTGTGTTTTTACAGGTGCAGTGAGAGTCTTTGGTAGGGAGTATATAGTTGGGTCTTATTTTTTAAATCCATTATGCCACTTTATGTCATTAGATAATTTAATCCATAGTACCAATACAAGGTATTATTATTAGGTAACAACTTAGCAGGTGGGCAGACCTGGCACCAGAGTCCACAAGGGTTTGTTTGAGAACTTGGGTTCATTAAGGGTAGTCTAGGACTTGGGTTCCTGGGGTGGGCATGGATCCTAGGTTTATGGGGACAGACCTGGTTCTGGGGTCCACTGGAGTGGACCTGTCAACTGGGTTCCTGGCGTGGAGGCTGGAGCCTGTGTTCACGGGAATGGGCCTGGAGTCTCTTTCTATAAGGGTATGTCTAAAACCTGGATCCATGGAGGCTGACTTGGTATTGAGTAGTGGTACCCTTGAGCTTGAGTTTGCAAAGGTTTTGGAAATTCCCCTGTAGACTCCAACCTAGTGCCAGCCTGGTTCTTGGGCAGGCATTTATCCCAGGTCTGTGTGGCTGGGTCTGTGGTTTCTTCCCTGGAGGATAGGTTGTGGGGGGCTGACCTGAGGCTGAGGCTATGAGAAACCTACTTAAAGCTGTGGTGGGCCAGGAACCATAAGTCTGGAGGTACCTGTCTGGTGCTGGAGTCTACTGGGGTAGACCTGGACCTGAGTATTCTGGATTGTGGGGCCATAGAGGCCTGCTTGGAAACTGGCATTGGACTGGAACCTAACTATGTGGGAACTACTCTTGGGGATACTAGGGCTAACCTGTCTCTGGGGCAGGCCTGAATGCTAGGGCCCCAGCTACTATTCTGGAGCCTGAGATTTTCAGGGGGGCTGGCCTTTTTGGAAGATACACTTTTGATATGCCTTTTTGGAAGAAAATCAGCTCCTATGTCTTATATTTAAAGGCAATTATCATTGTTCCTTTTATTTTTCTTTACTTCAAGGTAAATATTAGTATATAAAAGTTCATCTTTTTTTTATAAATGAATTTCAAACCCCTCACTTTCTCTGCAGACACTTACTTGTCAAAATTCTTTTTAGGATTTGGTACACATAACAAGTGCAATAGTAGAAGTGTGATTCATATTTGTCCATGATGATGATATCATATTTAAAATATTTTGAATTTTTTTCTGTTAATAAGGCTAAAACTATGTTAGAAACCATATCATAAACTCATGTTGAATTTTAGATCAGATAAACCCTCTAAAATCTTCACACTAACTATAAAATTTCAATTCTTATTTGACTTGTAGAAATGACTCATATTTTTATATAAAAGTAGAATTTTTTATTCATTCCCATTTACTTTTATCTTGTATTTTTTTTTCTTTTTTTTTTTTATTGTACTTTAGCTTCTAGGGTACATGTGCAGATCATGCAGGATTGTTGCATAGGTACATATACGCTAATGTGGTTTTCTGGATCCATCCCCCCATCACCATACTATATATGGCATTTTTCCCCATGTTATCCCTCCTGAACCTCCCCAACCCCCACTGTTCCTCCCCTAGTCCCCACAACAGACCACAGTGTGTGATGTTCCCCTCCCTGCGTACATGTGTTCTCATTGTTCAACACCCACCTGTGAGTGAGAACATGTGGTATTATATTTTCTGTTCTTGTGTCAGTTTGCTGAGAATTATGGTTTCCAGAGTCATCCATGTCTCTACAAAGGACACAAACTCATCATTTTTTAATGGCTGCATAGTATTCCATGGTGTATATGTGTCACATTTTCCTTGTCCAGTCTATTGTCAATGGGCATTTAGGTTGGTTCCAGGTCTTTGCTATTGTAAACAGTGCCACTGTGAATATATATGTGCATGTGCCTTCATAATAGAATGATTTATAATCCTTTGGGTATATATCCAGTAATGGGATTGCTGGGTGAAATGGAATTTCTATTTCTAGGTTCTTGATGAAGCATCACACTGTCTTACACAATGGTTGAACTAGTTTACACTCCCACCAACAGAGTAAAAGTGTTCCTATTTCTCCACATCCTCTCCAGCATCTGTTGTCTCCAGATTTTTTAATGATCATCATTCTAACAGGCATGAGGTGGTATCTCAATGTGGGTTTGATTTGCATTTCTCTAATAATCAGTGATGATGAGCATTTTTTCATATGTTTGTTGGCCTTATATATGTCTTCTTTTGAAAAGTGTTCATATGCTTCTCCCACTTTTGGATGGGTTTGTTTGTTTATTTCTTGTAAATCTGTTTTAGTTCTTCGTAGATTCTGGATATTAGCCCTTTGTCAGATGTGTAGATTGCAAATTTTTTTCCCATTCAGTTGGTTGCCAGTCCACTCTAATGATTGTTTCTTTTGCTGTACAGAAGTTCTGGAGTTTAATTAGGTCCCATTTGTCTATTTTGGCTTTTGTTGCCAATGCTTTTGGTGTTTTAGTCATGAAGTCCTTGCCTATGCCTATGTCCTGAACGGTTTTCCCTAGGTTTTCTTGTAGAGTTTTTATGGCATTAGGTCTTATGTTTAAGTCTTGAATCCATCTGGAGTTAACTTTAGTGTAAGGTGTCAGGAAGGGGTCCAGTTTCTGCTTTCTGCTAGCCAGTTTTCCCAACACCATTTATTAAACAGGGAATCCTTTCCCCATTGCTTGTTTTTGTCAGGTTTGTCAAAGATCAGATGGCTGTACATTTGTGGCATTGTCTCCAGGGCCTCTGTTCTGTTCCATTGGTCTATATCTCTGTTTTAGTACCAGTACCAGGCTATTTTCATTACTGTAGCCTTGTAGTATAGTTTGATATCAGGTAGCATGATGCCTCTGGCTTTGTTCTTTTTGCTTAGGATTGTCTTGGCTATTTGGGCTCTCTTTTGGCTCCATATGAAGTTTAAGGTGTTTTTTTTTTCCAGTTCTGTGAAGAAGGTCATTGGTAGCTTGATGGGGATAGCGTTGAATCTATGAATTACTTTGGGCAGTATGGCCATTTTCATGATATTGATTCTTCCTAACCATGAGCATGGAATGTTTCTCCATCTTTTGCATCCTCTCTTATTTCCTTGAGCAATGGATTGTAGTTCTCCTTGAAGAGGTCCTTTACATCCTTTGTTAGTTGTATTCCTAGGTATTTTATTCTCTTTGTAGCAATTGTGAATGGGAGTTCACTCATGATTTGGCTCTCTGTTAGTCTGTTATTGATGTATAGAAATGGTTGTGATTTTTGCACGTGATTTTGTATCCTGAGACTTTACTGAAGTTGCTTATCAGTTTAAGGAGACTTTGGGTTGAGATGATAGGGTCTTCTAAATGTAAAATCATGTCATCTGCAAATAAGACAATTTGACTTCCTCTTTTCCTAATTGAATACCCTTTATTTTTTTTTTCTTACCTAATTACTCTGGCTAGAACTTCCAATACTATATTGA
>CAUYLG010044389.1:0-39926 GCA_963573385.1 Cacajao melanocephalus | reverse complement strand
CGCTGGCGACCCGTGTGGCTCCTCCGCCGGGAATCTCCCAGTCTGTGGGCAACAAAAATTCATCTGAAAGTGCGGCGTCCACTCGCTCTCTGCACTTTCACTGGGAGCTACAATCCTGAGCTGTTGTTAATCGGCCATCTTGGATCTCTCTCCTTGTGTGTTTTAAGGTTTGGGGAAATCAAACTTTTCACAATTCTCGGGGATGCATCCAATGCATGTGTCCTAAGTATGGAGATACAGTTACCCATGTGCAAAGAGAGAAGAGGGGAGGAAAAAAAAGGAAAAGAAAAAAGACAGCATCCCCTCTTGTTTCCCTATCCTGAACAGGGCAGTTCCCATTCATCCTTAGAATTCCGGAGTGAACCAGTCTTACCATGTACACTTAACCTTCTTCCCATCTTGTCACGATTACCCACTTTAGAACAGAGGAGGCACTAGAACAAACAGAGGGCTCCCTATTCATCCTTGGGGTTTGGGAATGTACTAGTGTTACCACTGCCCTTACCCATGTACCCGTAACCCTGCCTTCATCTCTGTTCCCATGATAATGTATTAGCCTCAGACTAGCCTTCATCTCTCTCCTATGGATCTCTTGAGCCTGTGACCTTGGGCCAGCCTATGTCCTTGTCTCCATGACCTTATGGTGAGGCTCTCCTCAGAGCATTTTAGCAACAAAATGATTATCTCTTTTCTCAGATTCCCGTTTCCCATGTCCTTTAAGTAGACAGGAGGCCTGTTTTGCAGCTAGCTGCTGCAAGAATCTGGACTTCCCTCCCTTTGAATAAGACTTTGAAGGTCTTGATGCATATGAAGAAGGGTGTGGATGTGATTAGAGAAACGGAGGCTACAGGAGGAAGTGGGAGGAAACGAGAAATACTCATGGAAAGCCTTTAGTGTTGGATTCAAGAGGGGAATGTTCATTTGCCCTCTTGACATAAAGAAGGAACTTCTAGAGGACTCGGGGCTTGGCGTAAGTGCTCACAAATGGCGAATAAAGAATTTTCCCTCTTCCCAAAGGGGTGCTAATTTTTAAAAACCAAGTAGGTAGGACCCTTAAAAGGCCACAGAGTGAGGCCCTGTGCAGGCAGAAAAACTACTTCAAAAGCCACTGAAAAACTCGGCCCTGGGAACAAAAAGTATAGGGGTAAGTCATAAGGAGCTGGCAGAGTCAGAGTTCCAATTAGTGTATGTCCTGGCAGTGAGCCAGCAGACATCTGAAAGGGAGCCCATGTCTTTGCTGCTACGTAAATACAGCCAGAGCCCTGGGCACATAAATAACAGTGAGTGTTTGTTTACATGTGAAAAGAAAACGGAGAAGAGGCAGACTCGTTCTAGGATGGACTGTCTGGCCGGTGTGCAAGGCCATTCAGAACATACACAGAGAAAACAGGAGAATAGACTGTGTGGATTTTTGTGAAAGAACTGATTTTAGTTGAAAAAGCAGAGGAAACCCCAGACATTGCACGGTCTTAGGCTTTAGCCCTACTACTTTTGTGAGCCTCCTGTCCAGAAGGGCCACATGTGTCTCAGGTCTGCTCGGTACAGACTCCAGGGTTCTTCCTTCCCACACGAGCAGCCCATCAGAGTGAACTGAGAGATCAGCCAGGGGAGCAGAGCCACCGTGGCCGAGAGGAAGCATCCCTACCAGTTGGTTAGTCAGCAGGAGAGAAAAAGAGGAGGAGAAAACCATGTACAGGAATTGAACACCTCCAGCTGAACAAGGCACGTCATAGAGGTGTCTTAACACTGGGTAATGTATCCAAGTCATGGCACCAAAGTATGTTAGCCGCGGTGAATCCATACAGCTCTGAAGCAAACTTGATTCTTGCCTCCTCCAAATAAAGAATTTGAACAAGGGGCGTAAAGCAGAGAGAGAGAGAGAGAGAGAGAGAGAGAGACCAAGACAAATTTTAGAGCAGGAATGAAAGTTTGTTAAAAAGTTTTAGGGCAAGAAACAAAGGAAGTGAAGTACACTTGGAAGAGGGCCAAGTGGACGACTTGAGAGATTCAAGTGCATGTTTCGACCTTTGACTTGGGGTCTTATACACTGGCAGACTTCTGGGGGGTTGCGATTCTTTTCCCCTGATTCTTTCCTTGGGGTGGGCTGTCATATGCACGATGGCCTGCCAGTACTTGGGAGGGGCGGCATGCACAGTGCGTTTACTGGAGTTGTACACATGCTCACTTGAGGTGCCTTTCCCTCACCAACAGAGTGTTCTACAAGATCGTATATACCGGTTAAACTCTGCCATTTTGCCTTTTAATGCACATGCTTGAGCATACTTGCTCAACTCCTGAGATCTTATCGACAAGTTGCTGATCACCAGTTTCAGGGGTTTTCTGTCTGTTTGGAGACTGCCTTTCCCTGGTGCCAGCTACAATCAATCATTATTTTAGAGACAGTTTAATAACTGCCTCAGCATCACCTGATGGTCACTTGACATTGCTGGTGGCAGGGACCCCTCTCCTGCCCTGCTCATGTCTGCCTAACTACCTACTGTAGCGTGTGTGTGTGTGTGTGTGCGTGTGCGCACGTATGGTCAGTTGGTAATAAATGCAAATGAGAAAAAAAGAAAGCTTCTAGTTAACTTCTCCAATCTGCTACCAAATCTACCCCACAATGAGTCTAGTTATCATCTGGATGTGCATGTGGATTAGAAAGATGCTAAAGTGCATAGGACTTAGACTCATCTAGAAAATCCTTTGAAAATAAAAGGGCTCTGTAGATTCATTGGAGGTCCTCTCCTGAGGTCAGTCTGAATATCTGAAACCAAATCAGTCCCCCAGGTATTTTTTAGTGTGTGTCTCAATTCCTAGGTGGCTCCTGGGGTCTTAACCTCTCTGGAATTCTCCAGACTATACAAGACCTCAGACCACAGCCTGAGAGGGCAGGACATACTTTGGTTTCAAAGATGAAGTAACATTCCTTGACTTTTGAGGTTGTTTGCTTATTTGTTCACTACTTGTTAGCTTCCTTCAGAATTATACTAACCAAGGAAGACCAACAATAATACATAATTGACAGGATCTAAAAACCACGTGTTGTAGCCATAAAAATGTACCACCCAGATCTCATGCTGCAGGATTATAATAGTCTGAGGGCCAGTTTCTGGCCACTCTGAATCTACCACATTGGTTTCAAGCTTTCTGTTTTCTCCAGGCCGTTTCTGGTCAGTGCCTAAGCACATCAGAACTGTGAAAACAGACACAGCCATCACATAGTGGTAGTGCTCTTACGAGTGACTCTGACTTACAGGCCACCCATCAGCCTGCCCAAACCTTTCTTAGAAATGCCTTATAGTCTGAGGCTCCTCCTCTCTTCCCTCCTTCCTTCATGACAGGATCAGACCTGAGCTTCAGTCTGAAAGCTCCACCGCCTTCTCTTGCCCTCTTCCTCATAGATCACCTGCCTCTCTCACCTCATCATGGGAATCTGCTTCAAGAAAGCCCTGAATTTACATACCACATGAATATGTATGTGTGTTAGAGGGAAGATGATCAACCCTCTATTTTTCCCCTTCCCCTCATGTACACATCTTTTGTAAAAACATAGACCACCTCTGTGAGAGTAGCTGTCTTTGATTAACATTCAGAGAATCAGCCCTGGCAACGATGGAGGGAAGGTGATGCACCCACCTACACTTCTCACCTTTCTTACTTATGACAGTATAATTCTAAGCAATCTGGGATTTTCTAATATTTTTCCTAAATTTTTACAGCAACCCGTTTAACTCATACCTCTGTGGCATGGGGACGTGGCGGTGGCACACACATATCTCACTGTTCTGTGGCAGCGTTTAGTGCAGTTCACCAAACAGTGCCAGGTCATTCCCAGGGCACACCACAGAATTACACTTCCCTGCCTTATTTACAGATAGTCGTGATCCTGTGATTTGCACTGCCAATATGTAAGCAGAAGTCTCAAGATGGATATAGCTGGAGGCCATGATGATAAGCAAACTAATGCAGGAACCAAAAAAACAAACAAAACAAACACTGCGTGTTCTCACTTAAGAACAGCAGCTAAAACGTTGAGTACACATGGACACAAAGAACAGAACAAGAGACACCGGGGCCTACTTGAGGTGGAGGGTGGGAGGACAATGAGGATAAAAAGCCACCTATCAGGTTCTGTAGTTGCTATCTGGATGATGAAATAATCTGTACCGAACTCCCACGATGTGCAATTTACCTATATGACAAACCTGCACATGTACTCCTGAACCGAAAATAAAAAAGTTAAAAAAATGAAAAAGAAATGTCAGGAGCCAGCACACAGTCCCCAGTCCCTCCCAACTGCTGTGGTGAACTTGGAAATGCATGTCCAGATGAAACCCTTGCCAGCCTGTGTTCCTCCGTGACCGCAGTGACCAGATCCCTGTGCCAATGTCACTGCTCATGTCACGTGAGCAGGAACCAAACTTGTGTTTGGAATTATTTATCACAGCATAGGCAGACCTATAACTTCTCTGATGAAAAAACTCCTTGAGAACAGAAAACATACCATCCTTTCTGCTCCCAAAGCACCCAAAATAATACCTCCGTTTAAATACTTAGTGAAGATTATCTAAATCATAAAATTTGATCTCAACTTGATTCAAAGTTTTGGTGCTTACCTCCTAAATATAAAAAGGGAATTTTCTCTTAACCATTCTAGGAGCATGCATTTTCCAAAGCCAGTGCTCAAGTATGCACTGAAGAAAATGCTGTTTTCTGTGAGTAACATGTCATTAAAGAAAGAATGTTATGAAAGATTTGATATTATGGCTAAAAACCACCTTTTAAATGTTACCAAATATAAACATCTCAATTTAGATTAGCACCTGTAGCATTATCATCTTGGGTGTTTTTGGATCTTCTTGTACCTTCAGTATAATTTCTGAAAAAAAACTCCAATTGAAAAGAGTTGATAAAGTTACAGGGAATTTTCCATTCATTAAATACACCTTAATACTTACACCAGTGTTTCCTGCTCTTCCTAAAGGAATAGTACACCCCTGTTGTCTGTCTGTATATACTGTTGTGTAGTTATGATTTATACTTGTGGATTTTCTAGAACTATTTACATGGAGCTATTAAATGAATTGTGATCTTATCCATACAGAACAAGGATTCTTTTCAACTTGGAAAAATATGCACCTTTCAAAATAGACTAATGGTTTATTTTGCCATCCTGAGAAGGCTTTTCATTAAAGTTTTTGAGAAAAAACATTAATTTTAAAAGAGTCCCCATTGTGAGAGATTTGGGGATGTTTTTCCTCAATACCAATATAGTATCCCTCATGGCCTCCCATGGTGACAAGTTCATAATGCTACCACCAAGTAAAGCTTCAGAGAATATATATTTTTACCTAAAAGATCAGGGAGCGAGTGAGAATCATGAGAGAAAGTTCTGCCACAAAACTAGTGGCAAAATCACCTGACAGCAAATGGCACAGAAGTACCAGATGGTAGTCACACTACCTTTGACCTCACCCTAATGGTTGTCAGGTTGCTCTCTGCTTCATAGAATTAAAGAGTTATAAGACCAGTTTTTAGATTTCTAAAATATCCTTGCTTCAAAGTAATCAAGAAACTATGAAATCACTGTTAAGGTTTATCTACATGAACAGAATCCACGTTTTAAAAATGAGAAATTTCATATTTTAAACCATTTTTAATCATGTAATACCAAACACTGGATTTTACCCATAATTCTAGAAATAAGGTGTATGAGTCCATTCTTGCATTGGTATAAAGAACTACCTGAGACTGGGTAATTTATAAAGAAAAGAGGTTTAATTGGCTCATGGTACAGGAAACATGGCTGGGGAGACCTCAGGAAATTTTCAATCATGGTAGAAGGTGAAGGGGAAGCAGGCACCTCTTCACATGGCAAAGCAGAAGAGAGAGAGAGCAAAGGGGGAGGTGCTACACACTTCCAAACAACCAGATCTCATGAGGACTCTAATTCAACATGAGCTTCAGATAGTGATATGGTTTAGCTGTGTCCCCACCTGAATCTCATCTTGAATTGTTGTTCCCATAATCCTCACATGTCATGGGAGGGACTCAATGGGAGGTAATTAAATCGTTGTGGGGATTACCCTCCAATCTGTTCTTTTGATACTGAGTTCTCACAAGACCTGATGGTTATATAAGGGACTTTGGCCCCCTTAATTCTGCACTTCTTGTTGCCACTATGTGAAGAAGGATATGTTTGCTTCCCCACCTGCCATGATTGTAAGTTTCCTGAGACCTCATCAGCCATGCTGAACTGTGAGTCAATTAAACCTGTTTCCTATATAAATTAGCCAGCCTCAGATATGTCTTTATTAGCAGTATGAGAACAGGTTAATACAGTAAATTGGTACCACAGAGAGTGGGGCATTGCTGTAAAGCTACTTGAAAATGTATAAGTGACGTTGGAACTGGGTAACAGGCAGAGGTTGAAACAGTTTAGAGGACTCAGAAGACAGAAAATGTGGGAAAGTTTGGAACTTCCTAGAGACTTATTAAATGACTTTGACCAAAAAATGCTGATAGCGATATAAACAGTGAAGTCCAAGCTGAGGTGGTCTCAGATGGAGATGAGGAACTCGTTAGGAACTGGAGCAGTGCTGATTCTGGGACTGCTTTAGCAAAGAGACTGGTGGCTTTTTGTTCCCACCCTAGAGATATGTGGAACATCGAATTTTAGAGAGATGATTGGGGTATCTGGTGGAAGAAACTTGTAAGTGGCAAAGCATTCAAGAAGAAGCAGACATAAAAGTTTGAAAAATTTGTAGCCTAATGATGCAATAGAAAATAAAAACCCATTTACTAGGGAGAAATTCAAGTCAGCTGCAGAAATTCATGTAAATAATGAGGAGCCAAATGTTAATCATCAAGACAATGGGGAAAATGTCTCCAGGGCGTGTCAGAGACCTTCACAGCAGTCCCTCCCACCACAGGCCTGGAGGACTAGGGGAGAAAAATGGTTTTATAGGCTGGCTCCAGGACTCCCGTGCTGTGTTCAGCCTCGGGACTGTGTCTTAGCCACTCCAGCCATGGCTAAAAGGGGCCAAGTTACAGCTCAGAATGTTGTTTCAGAAGGTGCAAGCTCACCAGCCTTGGCAACTTCCACATAGTGCTGATCCTGTGGGTGCACAGAATACAAGACTTGAGGTTTGGGAATCTCTGCCTAGATTTCAGAGGACATTTGGAAATGCCTGGATGTCCAAGCAGAAGTTCACTGCAGGGGCAGAGCCCTCATGGAGAACCTCTGCTTAGGCAGTACGGGAGGGAAATGTGGGGTTAGAGTCCCCACAGAGTCCCCACTGGGACACTGCCTAGTGGAGCTATGAGAGGAAGGCCACCATCCTCCAGACTCCAGAATGTTAGCTCCACCAACAGCTTGCATTGTGTGCCTGGAAAAGCTGCAGACACTCAATGACAGCCCATGAAAGCAGCCAGGAAGGGAGCTGTACCCTGCAAAGCCACAAGGGCAGAGCTACCCAAGACCATGGGAGCTCATCCTTTTCATCAGTGTGACCTGGATGTGAGACATAGAGTTGAAGGAGATCATTTTGGAACTTTAAGGTTTAATGACTGACCTACTGGATTTGGACTTGCATGCAGCCTATAGCCTCTTTGTTTTGGCCAATTTCTCTTATTTGGATTGGTGTATTTACCCAATGTCTGTACCCCAGTTTTATCTAGGAAGTAACTAATTTGCTTTTGATTTTACAGGCCCATAGGCAGAAAGGACTTACATTGTCTCAGATGAGACTTTGAACTTGGGCTTTTGAGTTTATGCTAGAATGAGTTAAGACTTTGAGAGACTGTTGGAAAGGCATGATTTTGTTTGAAATGTGAGGACATGAGATTTGGGAGGGGCCAGTGGCAGAATGATATGGTTTGACTGTGTCCCCACCCAAATCTCATCTTGAATTGTAGTTCCCATAATCCCCACATGTCATGGGAGGGATCGAGTAGGAAGTAACTTAATCATGGAAGCAGTTACTCTCCATGCTGTTCCCATGGTAGTGAGTGAGTTCTCACAAGATCTGATGGTTTTATAAGGAGCTTTCTCCCAGCTTTGCTCTGCATTTCTTCTTGCTGCTGCCATGTGAAGAAGGATGTGTTTGCTTCCCCGTCTGCCATAACTGTAAGTTCTCTGAGACCTCACCAGCCATGCTGAGCTGTGAGTCAATTAAGCCTCTCTCCTTTATAAATTACCCAGTCTTAAGTATTTCTTTATTAGCATCAGGAGAACAGATAATACATATGGGGACACAGAGCCAAACCATATCACAAGGTAAATAGAAAAATGGGGTAGCTAAGATCCAGAAATGTGATACACCTTTAAATTTTGCCTTATTTGCTGGTATCTTAAAACTAACCCCACAGTGGACTTAAGGAGGCTGGCCCCCAAAAACACAACTGCACTTTCGAAGACACAAACTGTTTAGGAAAATAAAAGTCATACCGGTATATAAAGAAAAAGGAAGAAGAAACAAGTAAAATATAACAACACATTCTGATGACCCTAATTAAATATGACAACAGAGGATAATAGGATGAGCCTTCCCCATGAAGGGTGATGGAGAGGAAAATGCCACAGTGGAACTTTAGTCATGAATCAAAGTCTCTAAGTGTTCTTTGGAAAATGTTTCCAGAGCTACCTGCTGTTTTTGTCAGGGTTTAGTAATGAGCTTACATCTTTCAAAGATAAGAGGCAAGTGGTTTCATCTTTCTACCTCCCCACTTGGATTCATAGATTAAAGTAATAAACAATTAATTTCCATTACTATAAATCAATACTTTAGGATTCTCTGTGTTATCTTTTGTCATTTTTCTCGAACAAGTGACATAAAAGGCTATCCTATGAGCATTAATCTGTTTAAAAATATAGATGGCAATAACTGGAACTGACATACCTAAGATTTTGGAAACTGTACAAGTTTCCACTGACTTTCAATACAGTGGATAGAATTCTATATTAACAATAATAAAGCTTAATTTTAGTTTCAAATTAGACTTTGCTAAAACTATTTTAACTTTTATCAACCTTAGTTTCTGTTCCATAAAGTGAAGATTAAAATAATACCTATCCTGCCTATACCTCACAGCTATGCTCTGAAGAACAAATAAAATCTGTAAATAAAAGTATTTGCAGATTTCAAAACCCCATACAAACCTAGGGGATTAGTATGTAAATATGTGTGTAATATTAATGTGTGTAATATTAATGCTTGCTCTCCTGACTTGAAATGATAGCATTTTTTTCTCCTAAAGTTCTCAAAAAGAGAACTGAAAATACTAGTCTGTTTTGCCTCCACAGAGTATAGCTGTATGCACTTCGAGAAATAGGACAAGGCGGAAGTATAGGAAGCTGGGATTGGACCCACCCACTTAGGCCAGTGCATGGGACAGCTACTTATCACACTTTGTTGTAAATGCTTCTTTAACTTCTGTCTCCCTTACTAGAGGAGGAATAATATCTGTCTTAGAAACCATTGTTTTTCTACCACTAAGCACAGAGGCTGGCATAGAGTAAGCTCTTAATAAATAAGAAAGAATAAATGAATGAAAGGATGGATGATGGATGGATGGATGGACGGATGGACGGACGGATACATAGGTAGATACATGAATAGGCAGGTGGATAAATGGATATGTAGGTGTGTGGGTAGGTGAGTGATTGTATGAATGGATGGACAGATGAAAGGGTGGAAAATCCCAGAGGCAATTATGATGATAGTAATGCATAAGGTCAAAACCTAGTCTAAGCGCATGATTTCAGTGGGGTGTCCACAGAGTGCAGGGCTGATACTAAGCAGTGTGGCCCACCAAGCAGTCCACATCTGAGGAGTCTGTCCTTGGGTGTCATGATAGAGACAATAACTGACAAGTGCAAGGACTAAGGCAGATGGCCCAGCTCCCAGAAGGAAGCTGGAATGTTAGCAGTTTACCAGAAAAGGAATTCCATAAGGAAACTGAGGCAAAAATCCCATATTGATAAATTAGAGCACAAGGGGAAGTCATGTTTGGAGCATAATTCTTAGAACAGGGATATGGTGGCAGGCTGGACGTAGGGGAGCAGTTCAGGAGCACAGAGGCTCCAGTGTGATGGCCAGCATGAGTGCCTCGGCTGCATGGGAGGAAGAGCCCCTCAGACAGGATTGGCTCAGGTGCTGGGGCAGAGCCGAGATGTCAGGAGGGCAGCACCCATGAATGCAGTCACACAGAGCCAAATGTAGCCCAGGCCATGGCTGACATCTGTGTGGTAGGATGTTCTATGCCCAAGCATATCAATTTTTTTTTTTTGAGACAGAATCTCACTCTGCTGCCCAGGCTGGGGTATAGTGGCATGATCTTGGCTCGCTGCAAATTCTGCCTCTCAGGTTTGAGTTATTCTCCTGCCTCAGCCTCCTGAGTAGTTGGGATTACAGGGATGCGCCACCACATCCAGCTAATTTTTATGTTTTTAGTAGAGATGAGGTTTCGCCATGTTGGCCAGGCTGGTCTCGAAGTCCTGACCTCAAGCAATCTGCCTCCCTTGGCTTCCCAAAGTGCTGGGATGACAGGTGTGAGCCACCGTGCCCAGCCTCAAATTTTTAATTCTGAAGTGAGAATAAGGGTTCCATGTGAACTAATGACTTGCAAAAGATAGAAACATTTGAAAGAACCATACATGCAAGTAGTCCTCAGTTAATAATGTATTATACTGAGAAATTGTTGTTTTAGAGGTAGTGACAAAAGTCAGCTTTTCTTTTTCAATCCCAAAGCAGCCTTTTTCTACTTCTTTTGCCTTGGCAACTAATATTCAGACTTTTCATAATTGCTGGCGCTTAGAGTCAGAATTGTCCCATACCGTCCCCGGGTTTGGTGAAAGACTGAGCTAGCGCAGGCACAAGTTGGCCAGGTCATGCTTTTCAGATTCTCTCAGTCCACCCACATTGTAGAATTTGTTTGTCAAAGAAAGAAAAAAAATTACCAAAATCCCTCTTAAGGCTTGCTTAGATTATTACACTGGATGGGTGAGTAGGCACTGAGTGACTGACAGGCCTTGTCAAGAAAATGCCACTTCTGACCAAAAAAGATTTGGCAAACTGCAAGCTTCATGCTTGATCATGCTGTGAAAAACTCCATGTAATTTAGAATCAATATGGTACAAGATAAAGATAAAAGGCAAAATTTGAATTTCATTACTTTCAAATGTCAAGAATGAGCTCTGATGGCTTAGTGTTTCAATTCTTCATCTTAAATATGAGCAATTACATTTCTTCGAAAACTAACACATTTTTTTAAATGACTGAATAAATGTTTTTATATACTCTTATATGATCTAATTCACAATTCTACATTTAATTTGTTTTTCTAATAATCATTCAAATGAACATGGGATAGTTGAGATGAACAGTAGTCTCCTTCTAATTCAAAAAGAAGTTTTTAGGACTGGGTGCTGTGGCTCATGCCTGTAATCCCAGCACTTTGAGAGGTCAAGGCTAGAAGATTGCTTGAGCCCAAGAGTTTGAGACCAACCTGGCAGTGCAGTAAGACCCCGTCTTTAGAAAAAAAATAAAGAAAAAATTAACTGGGCATGGTAGCATGCATCTGTAGCCGCAGCTACTTGGGAAGCTGAGGTGGGAGGATCACTGGAGCCTGGGAGGACCAGACTGCAGTGAGTTATGACCAAACCACTGTGCTTCAACCTGGGCAACAGAGCAGCCCCATCTCTAAAAAATAAATAAATAAAAATAGGTTTTTGCTTTCTCATTAAACCTCAATGATCTAATGGAAGAAGCCATTTTATAGGTGATAAGCAGATTCATGCACCATATAACAGCTGGATTCTTGTACTGGATGAAGGTGACTGACCAAGATTTTTTCCTAAAGGTAATATGTGTCTTCAGACATCTGATATAAATAGACTAAAAGTGACAACTATGGCATTCACCTCTGGCTACAACACCTAAGTCACATGGAACTTGGTTTCTAGTTTGTCAACTTAGCATGTATAACCTTTGAAATTATGTTTTATAGCTAAATATTCTTTATTTCATAAATATCTGATCTGTTTCTTGTATCTATCTATTACTGTTGGCTACTTTACATATAGCTTGATCATGATACAAGCAAGATAGTACAATACAATTTTTGGTTATAACTAAGTCTCATTACATTTACCCAAGTAATATATATACAATATTTTTCCAAAAAATGTTTTACATAATAAGCAAATCATTATTTCACTATTCACCACATACCAATTGATCTGCTAATTATGCATGTGTTATTATAGTTAAAGCAAACCATTTATTTGTCGGAAAATTGTCTGAGAATTTCTCATAAAGACAGGAAGCTCCTGGAGTGGAATTTAGAAACAGTTACATAGACAACATAAATGTTCTTTTTGCATGGTTCTGCATTCAAAGTAGGGTTAAGCAAGATTTAACTCTAATTTTCTTCTGGAAATTCAACATTGAAGTAAGTTATTAGAGTAGGCTAGAAAATACACTTTCCTATAATTCTGTAACAGAAATATTTTGTTCCAGGATGTGGAGGCAAAGAATAAGGGTCATTAGCATCTCGCTCAGGTCTTATCAATCTGACATCCCAAAATTGTCACATCTGTATGTGTGAACCTTTTATCCAGAGGCCAGTTTAGAAAGCAAGGATGAAGGCCCTGTTGCCCCTAGACGTAAACTTCAGACCCCTGTATCTATCTCCAGCTATATGTGTTGCACAGACACTTCAAACTTAGCCTCTCCAAGGAAGAACTTCCTATCAACCCACAACCTCCAAGGATAAAGGGTCCCAGTGTATCCACTCCTTCGATTACTAGTGATACAACTTTAATCAGTTCTTTATTTTTCTTTCAAAAAACATCTATTGAGAACACTTCAGACACTGAGCTAAATACTAGCTAGAGACCTAAGGAGATAATGCCCAAATACCCATATAATCCCAGCACTTTGAGAGGCTGAGGTAAAAGGATTGCTTGAGGTTATAGTGAGCTATGATCATACGACTGCACTCCAGCCTGGGTGACAGAGCAAGACACTGACTTTAAAAAAAAAAAAAAAAAAAAAAAAAGTTTAAAAGATTAACCTTTTAAACAAAGAATGCCAAATAGTAGTAAAATGTTATACTTGGCATGATCGACAACAAAAAATTTAATTAGCATTATATTACTCAATCAATTAAACAGTAGGAAAGAAAACCGGCAATATGATTATGATACCAAGTTTTTTGTTTGTTTTGTTTTGTTTTGTTTGTGACCAGGGTCTTGCTCTGTTACCCAGACTGGAGTGCAGTAATGACATGATCATGGCTCAGTGCAGCCTCAACCTCCCAGGCTCAAGCGATCTTTCTGCCTCACCCTCCCAAGTAACTGGGACTACAGGGGCAAGCCACCATGCTCGACTAAATTTTTTATTTTTTTTCTGTAGAGATGGGGTCTTTCTATATTACCCAGGCTGTGATCTCTACTTCCTGGAAACTCAAATTTTAGGTAATTCTGGAAATTAGAAGCCAATGATCAATAATTATTAAAAGATACCAAGGAGTTATCAGTTCCCCTTTCCTTTTATTGTGGGCACTTATGAAACTATTTTTTTAAGTGGAGAAAGTAGATGATTAGAAAAGGGTTTCATTGGTGGTTCTTAAGGCAAGAAAGCTGAAAGCTGAGGGACAGTGAGGGCAGTTAAGTTAGTGGGAGATGAGAGTGGCTAGCCGTGGAAGACTGCTGCCCATTAGAACAGACTATCTCTTAGAAGAAATAAAAACATTATGTTGACCTGGGAAATAAATTTAGATGAGTTATGATTATAACTTGTCTTTTGTTACTCGTCTCTTATTGACATTGTTCTTTAGTTTACCTTGGTGTTTGCTGAGTTTTTCCTCCATGGGGAGGGGAGGTGGTGATATGCAGTGTTCCCTAAGCCTGAACAATGAAAAAATTCAACAAGACATTTATAAACGTGATCCAGTCACCTCCTCCCAGGCCCTACCTTTAACACTGAGGATCACAATTGACATGAGATTTTATAGTACTATTTCTTTTACTCGAGGTCAACCTAGGAATTTTTTTTTTTTTTTTTTGACATGAAGTCTTGCTCTGTCACCCAGGCTAGAGTGCAGTGGCACAATCTGAGCTCACTGCAACCTCTGCCTCCCGGGTTCAAGGATTCTTCTTCCTTAGCCTCCCTCCCGAGTAGCTGGGACTACAGGTGCCCACCACTGCGCCTGGCCAATTTTTGTATTTTTAGTAGAGATGGGGCTTCACCATCTTGGCCAGGCTAGTCTTGAACTCCTAACCTCGTGATCCATTCACCTTGGCCTCCCAAAGTGCTGGCATTACAGGCATGAGCCACCATGCCTGGCTGGGATTTGTATTTTTAACAAGTGTGTGTATTGATTCTCAACACTGGGCAATTTGGAGAAATAACTACTTGGTTTTGTGTGCTGATTCAA
Organism: Cacajao melanocephalus; assembly: GCA_963573385.1. NCBI lineage: Eukaryota > Metazoa > Chordata > Mammalia > Primates > Pitheciidae > Cacajao > Cacajao melanocephalus. The sequence continues at coordinate 25,484 of CAUYLG010044389.1, read as the reverse complement.
GTGTTTAAATTGGAGGAGTGTCGAGATGTTGTTTGTGGCTTTTTACTGTTGGAAGTTCTACTCCTTTTATGTGAAGCCATAAACAGCATTTAGATGGAGATGATGTTGTTCTGTAAATATCGCAAAACCCAGACATTAATGGTAAAGGGATTGAACTTTCCAGGAAAGAGAAATCTGGACTTCTGTAAACACTGTTAAGGAAATACTAATATTACTTGTCCTTTGTATTTTGTGCTTGTCTCCTGGAAGACATTTCGTATCCCTTGATTTTTAAATTTTTTTTTAATAATTCAAGTTTGCCAGAGGCAAACTTTGTGTTTCTTCTCATTTCTTATTCAATTCTTTGTATTTTCTTCTCTTTTATTGATGGTGCCTCCTAAATGTCTTGGTTGCTACCTTTGCAGTTTCTACATTCAATATACAGAATAGAGGAAATGTTTTACATTACCCAATTCGCATTTAATACTAATTTTAAAGGCTTTTTAAATGCACAGTTATGACATTGGTCAGTCTTCATTATGCAATGCTAAGATGATATTCAAAAGTTTTATCAATTTTCCCCCTACATAGTTCTTATTTATTAACACTTGAGAAAATGATAATATCTCAACACCAAGTGTCTGATTCAGCTTTTTAGTTGTTGTTCTCAATAAGTTTCTGCTGAGATTTGCTGGTCCTGTTGCTCCAATGTATCCTTGAAGGATACACACAAAGGGAAACACAAATCACTTCTGTGGATATTCTAAATCAGAATTGTGATCCATAAAATCTTCAGGTGCTTGCTTCCCTGACTTATTAAATCCAGCTGGGGATGTTGAAGTATAAAAGAAAAGATGTGTCTATCTTTCCAACACAGTCTTCAGACATGAAAGGCAAAAATAAATAAGTAAATAAGATGTAGGTTACGTCTAAACTGATCATCCTTTTGAAATCTTCCACACAAATATTCTCCACCTGGGAATTTTGGCTGAGCTAAATATAACATATGGTTTGTTGAAGAGGTTTTAGTATAAATAAATGCTAGTTTTCATCAGAATACAGAAAGACATCTGTCCAGAAACCATGGAATTAGATACTATTATGATTCATACATTTCTGCCTTGACAATTCTGTTTTAATGTCAGACATTTGGTAATTAATTTCAGGCTTGTCATTTTCTACATTTGCATAAGGTCCAGCCAGACTGGCTATGCAAATGCTTTTTGTTAATTAAATTTGACTGTTTTGCCTATACTGGGTATAGAAATTATATTTACAATAAATATTTCCAATAGAAATTAAGTATGTGCAAATATTATTACAGTAGTGAAAATCATATGAGAAGGTCTACTCTTCCCTCTGCTTCTAAAAAAGAGATCAACAGAAAATTTAAAACCTAAATTTTGTGTGTGGACAGATATAAAACATTTTTTGGTAGTTGGAATATAAAATATTATATTTGTTTCAAGTAAATTCAAATCATAAAAATGAATCTCTTTTAGAAGAAAAAAATCATCCTATTTCTGCTGTTAACTGTTAATCAAATATAAGATTTTAATATTTTAAAATATTTGGTTTAGCCAAAATGATGATCTTTTGAGAAAAGTTGGATGTTTTAATACAGAAACTATTAAAAATTAAAAGAAGTGGTCTACATTGTTACTATGAACCATACTTTTATTTATTTATTTAATTTATTTATTTATTGAGATGGAGTCTCGCTTTGTCACACAGGCTGGAGTGCAGTGGGGTGATCTCGGCTCACTGCAGCCTCTGCCTCCCGGGTTCAAGCAATTCTCCTGTCTTAGCCTCCCTAGTAGCTGGGACTACAGGCACATGCTACGATGGCCAGCTAATTTTTTGTATTTTTAGTAGAGATGGGGTTTCACCATGTTGGCCAGGCTGGTCTCAAATTCCTGACCTCAGGTGATCCACAGACCTTGGCCTCCCAAAGTGCTGGGATTACCACCACATCCAGCCAAAACCATAATTTATAAAAATTAACTAATAATTGTAGGGGTGTCAGAACCTGTATTCATTTTCTATTGCTGCATAACAAGTTACCACATACTAAAAATTGAGGTACCACATGATCGAGCAGTCCCACTGCTGGGTATATACCCAAAAGAAAGGAAATGAGTATATCAAAGAAACACCTGCACTCCTATGTTTGTTGTGGCACTGTTTACAATAGCTAAGATTTGAAAGCATCCTAAGTATCCATCAGTAGATGAATGGATAAAGAAAATGTGTATATATACAATGGAGTACTACTCAACCATAAAAAAAGAAGGAGATCCTGTCATTCGCAACAACATGGTTGGAACTAGAGATCATTATGTTAAGTGAAATAAACCAGGCACAGAAAGACAAACATGGCATGTTCTTACTTATTTGTGGAATCTAAAAATCAAAACAAATGAACTCACGGACATAGAGAGTAGAAGGGTGGTTCCCAGAGGCTGGGAAGGGTAGTGGGGGACTGCAAGGAGGTGGGGAGGGCTAATGGGTACAAAAAAGTAGGATGGATAAGACCTACTATTTGATAGCATGGCAGGGTGACTATAGTCAATAATAACTGTACATTTAAAAACAACTTAAGGAGTGTAATTGGATTGTTTGCAACTCAATAGATAAATGTCTAAGGGGATGGATACTCCAAGCTTCATGATGTGCTTATTTCACATTGTATGCCTCTGTCAAAACATCTCATGTACCCCATAAGTAGATATACCTACTATGTACCCATAAAAAATAAAAATTAAAAAAATTTTAAAATAGCATCCATTTATTATCTCTAAGTTCTGTAGTCAGAAGCGTAGGCATGTGTAATGCATGGCTGAGATCAAGGTGCCAGCTGACCTGGGCTCTTACCTGGATGTGCTGAGAAGAAGCTGCTTCCAGCTAATTCATATTGTAGGCATAGTTTAGCTCCAGGCAGTTATTAGGCTGAGGTTCCGTTTCCTTGCTCACTGTGGGGCAGATGCTGTTCTCAGCTTCTGGAGGGAGGCCACATTCCTTTGCTCGTGGCCCCTTCTGTCTTCAGAGCTCACATGGACACCTAGAACCCTTCCAATGCTGTTGTTCTCCCTAACTTTCCCTCTGCCTTCCTCGTGTGCCTTTTAAAGGGCTCCTGTAATTAGATCAAGTCCAGATGATAAGCTCCATAGCTTAAAGTCTCCTGACTTGAGACTTTAATTACAACTGCCAAATTCCCACACAGCGGTATCCAGAATGGTGCTTGATTGACTAACCAAGGGATGGAAACTTTGGGGGCCATCTCTAGAATTCTGTTACTGCAAAGCCCTTGTAATACAGTCTCCTGAAGGCTATCTTCATCTTGATGAAAAATGACTGCCTGTGAATTCTAGTCTTGCAGATACAAACTTGATAAAGTATCAGAAAATATCATGTAATATATTTAAAAGGAATTTAGGAAAGTCTGAAGTGCTTTATTAAACCACAAACTTGAAGTAAGTTACATTTGATGGGGAATGAAAAAGAGAATATTATGAATATTACATTAATCAACACACTTGAAACATGAAATTTTTGCAAACTTTCCAAGTGACCTGAATGATTGTAATGGTACACTGCAAAATCAATTAACCCAAAACTGTCCAATCTAGTATGATGGGAACTCCCTAAGAAAATAAAATGTGGCACATCAATTACAGGATTATGTATTTTTTCTATTGCTCTTCTTTAAAGGAACACACAATTCTTAGAGATGTAAATGTCATCAAAACATTTCTATAACACAAAGAAATGAGAAAATTATTCTTTATAAAAATCAGCTCAAGTTATTGTGTATGTCATTCCAAACCTCTGCCCACAGCCCCAGGTAGATCAACCCTGGATTTCTCGTATTTTCTTTTTTAAAAAAATTCACAAAATGAGATTTAAAAGCCTTTATTGTTAATCTCTTTGTACCTTATATGCCCTTTTATATGTTAAGAATTTCTTGTTTAAATCCTTAACAGAGATGAAAAGCAATTGGACACCATCTTTTGTAGGAAACAGATGGGGTTTTGGGGACTTTCCAGTGAATCCCACTCCACAGCAGAACTAATGAGTCTTTTCTTGCTATTGGTCCAGGAGCAAAAGTGGGATATTCAAAGAGTGGGATAAGGAAAGTTGTATGAGTAGAAGAGCAGGATAGTTCCATCCTTATTCTTTGCTTTGGTTTTGCTTTAATAATTATGCTAATATGAACATGTTTCTTTTGGGAGTATCAGTAAAATACAGAAGATACTTTTAAGTTAGAAATAGGCCAGTTATAAAAGAAAGATGCTCAAACATAAAACATTACCTAAAGAAGACACCGTGACCAGGGATTCAGTAAGGAGGTCACATGTTGATGTTGCAAATATTTCTTCATTTTGTAACAGTCCGACCTCTATAACTGTAGCCTGCCAAGGAATGTTTTCTACTCATATTCCTCATCTATGAAAAGTGTTCTACAGACTGCCATGATAATCCTATAAAATCCTTCAGATGGAAGAAAATGAATAAATGTAGTGTAACCTGTGATGATGATGATGCTATGGTGTTGATGACATAAATAGGCACCAAACAATTACAAGGAAATAGAATATATTTTACACTGACATCTCCCCACTATTGCATCACAAAACCGGGTTTCTAGATATCAAATTAGTGCAAAAGTAACTGCGGTTCTTGCCATTAAAAGTAATGGTACCAACATAATAGTTGGAGGAACCTTTCGGGTGCTGCATTTGCTCTCTGTTCTAGCTGCTGCTGTTGCTTCACGCTGCTGCTTGTGAGTCTGTACCAAGGGCGTGGAAAAGAGGATTCCATGTCTGTTCAGGCATTGCTAGATCTCCTCCCTAGGGAGAGTCATGGTAATGCCAGGTCTCTCGGGATCAGGCCTGTGGCAGGTTGCGCACTAGCATCCGTGTGCGAGTACGTTTAGCCGCAGTGATAAAGCTGTTTCTTGACATAGAGAAGTAAGCAGCCCTTTGTCTTGTTGAAAGTTGCCTAAAAAGAACACAGTGCTGAGACCCCAAGCCTGCTTTGAGATTCCCGTCCTATGCTTGTAGCAGATTTTCACATCATATGTCAGCTTCCAAGGCACTAGACGTTGTCTTCCAGAACTTCATCTCCTAAATAATTTGCCATGAGCACCACTTAGTAAGAAACTGATATCTTGGCTGAAATGAGTTGTCACTCAAATTTTTGAATGGTATATCAAGATTTGTGTGACAAGGAGAAAAAGAGTTAGAAAAGAAACTACTAATTGCTTACTTCATAGTTTCTACCCCATTGTGAAAATGTAATGTTTATTTTTTCTCTCTCTTTACTTGAACAAAGATCGAAAACTCTCTGTTACGGATGAGTGTTTTGAGAATTGTATAAGAAAGGGCCATTCATTAAATTTTAGTAAACCTCTATTTATACTTTGTCTATTATAAGTTTTGTCAACAGTAAAATATAACTTTATTTTATAATGACTAGAATTATAATAGCCAACATTAAGTGAGTGTTCACTGGTATACTAGTATAAGCTGTTTACATATATGAACTTATTTAATCCTCACAACCACCTATGAGGTCATATTATCACCTCCATTTGATGGATGAGGAGCCTAAAGCAAAGAGGAGCTAAGGAATTTGCCCAGGGTCACACAGCAGTAAGTGGTAGAGTTACAATTTGACCCTAGAGAGTCCAAACTCTTAACCATTAGGCTATAGCTGTTCTGAAAGTCATATTATTTTAAAACATCTTTAGAAAACAAGAATGGGTACTGTTTTGCCCAAATTGGGAGTCCTTGAATAGAATGCTCTTCTGTAGATTAGCAGAAAGGAATTAAAGCAAAGGAAAGCATTTTTCCAAATTGTTACTGTGTCCTCAACATGGAAATGTGTGATGCTGACTCAAAGGTAATTTATCTCAAGTAATAATTACAACTACCATTTGCAATGTTGTAAAAAGAACTTTCACATGTAGTTCTCTTAATTCTATGAAGTTTGATTTAGTAAATGCACGCTAAATAGCATGGGGGTTAAAAATATTCGTTCTTAATTGTTTTATCACTGCTTCTATTTGAATATTCTTTAACCATCTCAACAAATAAGTCATCTAACCACTAACAAATTAGTGTCATCACCATCACCATTTTATATTTAAAGAGTCATATTCTAAAAAGGTAAAAGATTAACACATGCTTACTGTACAAATAGTCATGAAGCAGACCATGCAGGGACCACATTCTTCTCATTCTTCTGGCCACAATGTATATTCCCTTTCTATTCTGTCTGCTTTGCCACTGATGTTTGATTTTTTTATATTTTGCTTCATATTTTCTTAGAACTTTCTAGACATTTATTTGATTGAACAATTAATAGTAAATTTTCAGCTGTACTGTTGAGCCCTAGGTAGTCATTCAGAGACATTAATTGGGTGTCTCCTGTTGGGAAGGATGTGTGTCAGGCTGTACAGAGGATAATTGGGGTTGGGTCAAACAGAAAATACCTATAAATAAGTAAACTATCATCTCTACCTTCAAGGACGTTGATGTTGAGTATTCTCTTATTCTTTAGAAAAAATGGTTTGCATTCCGATTCGTATGAAAAAAATATATCTCTAAAAAGTGAGCAGAATTTTTTTTCTTTCTTGTTTTTGAGGTTGAGGGCGAAGGTAGTGCCATAAGCCCTGCAGTAACTGATCAAGTTAACCCCCTTCTCCCTTGTGCTGCTGTTTTCCTCTGTGTGCTTGTGTGCTTGACTGGAAGGAGGACGAGGGAGAGCAATCCTTGTGGTGCCTTGATTTTGACTTAGTGGAATGCATTTCAGACTTCAGACATCAGAACTGTCAGAGAGTAAATGTGCAAGGCTTTAAGGCACCAAGTTTGTGGTAATTTGCAGTACCACAGCCAGAGGAAACGCATACACTCACTCTGTGGAACTTGTGTATCTCTGAACTGTATCTTTCTTTCTTTCCCTGAGGCAAAGATCCCTGTCCAGCCTCAGAGGCAGGATGGCAAAAAGATGAAGAAAAATGTATTACCAAGAGAAAAAATAATCCAGAACATATTTCAAAAATATTTTTCTATGTGTGTCTTGATTATTCCTTCAGTATTTGTGGACCATCTAGATCCTTAACTGCTTTCCTTCTCTCTTTTCACCCTCATATTTTTGTCTGTTTTACCTCCTATTGAAGAGGATGAGATGTTAAAAATAAACCTACTTTATAGAAGATTTGAAATATGGAGGGAGAAAAAAATTAACACAGAACTATCTGCAAGCTGTTTTCATCCGGGCTGCCCCCCTGTGGCTGCTCTCCTATAGGCTTCTGTTATTGACTGTGAAATATGAAATAGGTCATCTCTAAGCCCCACACACTGAAACGCATGCATATTACCTTCAAGGGTTTGCATTTATCTGAGTGTATGTGAATGTGGGTTACTAAAGGTTACCAGTTCTGGCAGAAAGATACCATGAAGCAGTAGGCAGAATCAACTGAATGAGTGAAATTAATACATGTTTAAATCATTATTTAATGTTGGTTGAAACGTGTTATCAAGTCTCTTGCCTTAATATAGGACTGATTCTCTGCACTGGAACTGTAGCATCTAGGAGTAAGAAATCACTCTTTAGAACCATGGAGAATTATGCCCGTATTGCATGATTATAGATCTAGAGTTATTAGAGTGAGCAAATTGATTATGGAAGGACCATCAAAAGAAACTTATGAATATGGCAGTCATGTTTTTGCCTCTGATCACATGACTGTTAAAGCCTTTTTTGTTTTGTTTTTTTGTTTGAGACAGAGTCTTACTCTGTTGCCCAGGCTGGAGTGCAGTGGTGCGATCTCAGCTCACTGCCTCCCAGGTTCAAGCAATTCTCCAGCCTCAGCCTCCCAAGTAGCTGGGATTACAGGGACCCACCACCACACCTGGCCAATTTTTTGTATCTTTAGTAGAGATGGGGTTTCGCCATGTTGGCCTGGCTGGTCTCAAACTCCTGTCCTTAGGTGATCCTCCCACCTCAGCTTCCCAAAGTGCTAGTATTACAGGCGTGAGCCACCACGCCCAGCCAAAAGGTAAATTTAGTCTGTGTTCCCTGAATCTAAAAAGTTTTATTCAGCGTTTTAATCTGGGAGGCCTTATCTTTGCTAGATAGCCCCCAAGAGAAAAGGCATGACTCAACTCAGAATAAATGGAAAAGTAAGAGAACAGTTCCCATCTTTAATTATAACTGAGTACAAAAGCCATGTTAATATTTGATACAATAATATAATATGTATCAATTGATGTGGATTAAACCAAGTCTAAGAAGTTTTAAAATGAAATCTTCATATAATACATACATAGTAGTAAGTAAAAGTTGAACTCACTGGTTATGTAAATGAATTGAAACAATGGATATCACCTTCTCCACTTTTTCTCATAAGCTGGCCATTTTTCTTAGCATAGACTCCATATCCATATATCCATATTAGTAATATAAATCATAAACTTTCTATAGCCACCAGTGGAATGATGTACTTCTCAAATTAACCTTAAACTGCTGTTCTTTATCCTTATGTGTTGACAGTATATGTCATAACTGATATATTGCTACTCTTTCTCTCCACTCTACAGCTTCTGAAGTACAACTTTGCCTTCCAGTATTTCAGTGCCAGCCAATTATCACTTCTCACAATCAATGAGCAAAAAGTCTGTGGCACTATGCAATATGAACTCTCTTATTAATGAACAGACAGAAATGGGCTTTACAATTTTCATACTACTCAAAGAAATTTCATCATACAAAAGCAATTTTATGGCAATTCACCCATATTAAGAAACTGTTGCCAAAGTTTGAAGGATAGAATATACTGAAGAGAAAATAATGCTACTTTTGTTTATTGAATACTTATCCTGTTGGACTTTATTTTGCTACTGAATTCTGTTCTCACTTTTTTTTCTTTGTCATTCTTAAGCATGAGAAATTTATAACTCTCCCTCTTTCAGGCTTTTTGCCCCCTGAAAAATTCTTAAATCATAATGATTGAATGGTACACAGCTGTGGCTTAAAATGTTTACTTTTTATTAAAAGAGCAAACAAGCTAAATGCATTCTTGGTGTCAATATGACAGTCTTAAATGTCTGCTGAAACAGTATTTAGAACGCATGTTCAGTGATGCAAGTAAACAAACATGCTTCTTGGCAAAGAATCTATGAAGTAACATCTCAGTACTTTGTAAGGATCCTTGAGAAAGAAATACTAATATACAAAAGCAAGAAAAATTCTACTTAGGTTAAATGGACTGTCAAACTTGGGGAAGGACCATTCTGCCAAATTGCAAGTTAAAAAATCTTTTCTATGTTTAATAATGTTAGGGCTTAGTTTCTTCATTTTAAAAGTAAGAGTTTTAATTAAATGCTTTCCTAGATTATTCCCATCTTCTGCATTCAACATGCAGTGCCTTGCACCTTAGACTGATTTGCACGTACTGTTCACACCCACTTTGAGTTTTAACACATCTGCTTTTAAAAGATGCTTAAATTGATGGTCAACTGTGTTTCTCCTAGTATTACCTCATATCAAGGACTTGCTTTGTACAGTAGCGTGTTATCAGCTTAATTAAATGCTGTCATAGAACTTGCAAATTGTACTAGTTTTAAAGGTGTTTGTTCTATCTTTCCATCCCTGAAAATAAATAGGTAAATTATGCCTATTACCAAAAAACATATCTGTGATACCTTTAAGTTTTCTCAGTACTAAGTGTCCAAGAAATGTACATAAATTCTAACTATTGAATCAAATGTCACCAAAATTAGACTTGCTATGTACCTAGGAACTTTCAAGACAGAACTGAGTGCTGCATCACAGAATCAGATTAGCCAGTGGACTGAGATTGATCTAGAAAGAAGTGATCCCTTGGTGATTAAGCCAAAGAAAATCAAATCCTTAGCCAGAAACCATTAGTAACCGACAGAGTGTCAAATGAGTAGGTGGCTCTGTGGCAGCATGAAAGCGTTTTAAGTGCGTAAGTGGCAATTTCCTGTTGTTCTGAGCTCAACAGATTTATTTCAAGAACATTCCTTAAGCTCAGATCCTAGAGAAGTAAAGGTATATGATCTCCTCTCACTTCACATAATTTTTTCTATGGGGTAAATAATCAATTTTTGTGTCTTCTCATCCCTGCAGATTTTTAAAAATCCTTTTTTTCATCAATAGCCATGGAATGCAAAACACCCCCAAAACACTATATATGACTTATATTATATTATTTTATGATATTTCAGTATCTTTAATCCTAACTCAGGTATCTTATCTTATAAACTTTGTTTTTGTTTTTGTTTTATGAGACAGGGTCTTGTTCTGTCCCTAAGGCTGGAGTGCAGTGGCACCATCATAGCTCACTGCAGCCTTGAACTCCCAGGCTCAAGCAGTACCCCCACCTCAGCTTCCTTAGCAGCTGGGAATACCGGTGCATGTCACCATGCCTGGCAATTAAAAAAAAATTTTTTGTAGAAACAGGATCTCCCTATGTTGCCCAGGCTGGTCTCAAACTCCTGGCCTCAAGGGATCCTCCCACCTCCCAAAGTGCTGGGATTACAGACGTGAGCCACCACTCCTGTCCTGTAATTTAATAGTCACTCTTTTTGGTCATAAAGAAAGTAAATTTTGATCCAATAGAATAAGACAGCTAAGTAAAAATTTATATAGAAATAGTTTTCTACCAATTACATTTTGGAAATTATAGGTATAATTTTGAGTGTAGATATTTGGTCATATGGCATATTTCAATAAGAATACCTGAAGTGAGTGAGACAGGAAAAATACGAAGATAAAGAAGAAATAATAGTGGAGTATAATTACTATTAATAGAAGTTAGACTTAATAAAACAAACTGGTTTCTAAAAGCTGACATACTTCAAAATCTGAGGTTAGACAATATTAATTGGCCATGTGGCTAGTCACTAAAAAATAATAGTTAGCTTTATGCTATTCAAGCACAGATTTCCATGATTGTGCTGAAAAAATCTTGAGTTGGGACCAGAATTAATAGATTTCTAGAGACATGGTGTTTCTTCTAGTGGCTTTAATGTTAAATATATGAAGGCTGTTTCTGTCTAATAATTTATGCTTCCAAAGCTTCTGGAAGTCATTTTGATTTAACATGCTAAGCTAACTGAAGCCGTTGAGAATTTTACAGATTCTCATTAGTACCTAATAAAATAATAACATAAATTTCTTCAGATGGGTACAAACTCATAGTGTTCCATTGGTGATGTGTTTTTCAGCCCCCAGCCCACTTCTTCCCTCCTTCATTTCTTCCCAGGCACTTGATTCCTTTATGGACATGGTGACTTTTCACCTGCTTTCAGGCCATTATCCTGCTTTCAGTGCTCAAGTTCTTTGTCCTCTTGTCAAAAATAGCAAAAAAAAAAAAGAAAGAAAGAAAGAAAAAAGGCCAGGCACGGTGGCTTATTCCTATAATCCCAGCACTGGAGGCCACAGCAGACGGATCACTAGAGGCCAGGAGCTCAAGACCAGCCTAGCCAATGTGGTGAAGTAACATCTCTACTAAAATACAAAAAACCACGGTGGCAGGCACCTGTCGTCCCAGCTGCTTGAGCGGTTAAGGCAGGAGAATTGCTTGAACCGGGGAGGCGGAGGTTGCAGCTGCCCAAGATCACGCCACTGCACTCCAGCCTGGGCCACAGAGGGAGAATCTGTCTCAAAATAAAAAATAAAAAAATAAAAAGAGAAGGATAGCCCCTATGTCCAAAATCTATCTTTGAGACCAAGAAATCATTTCATTCTTGTGGGCATCTTTGTCTTTTGTGTAAATTTTGTCTTGTATGCAAAGTGGAGACAGTTTTGTGAAAGAATCCCAGAAACAAGTTTGAAATTTTCTCCGCACAATAGCAACTGCATACCTCTAGCGCTGCCACCCCGTTGTGGGCAGTGGGCTGGGGCATTGTCACAGGCTGAGGTCTTGAGGATCCATGACTAAGCAGGGGATTAGACAGGACTGTCCTTAGCTGCCTGTCTGAACCAAGAAGAATCCAGACTTTCTGTCCTTGGCAAAGCAGCCTTGCAGAGAAAGTTTACTGAAATATCAAGTTCACCAGGAAGGTGGAAAACAAAATCTGGAAACCAGAGGAGAGTATCTAAAGATGGTAAGGTTAGAATCATAGGGTAGATGCAAAAGGCAAAGCTTCGAGAGACGCATGAGGCATTTGGGGAGGGCAGAGAAAGCAGCCTTCCTGAGAAGCCTGTAACTGAGTCTCTCAGAGAGAAGGAGAACGCATGAAGATGCTGGGTGGTTTTGGACACGTTAGTCATGAGTCTTTCCTGATATCTCACCAATGAGTCCTTTGAGAGCTTTAATTTTTGAAATTTAGAACATGAAGTCTCTGTAGACTTTTGTCTAGCCCTTAGGCACATTTGATCGAGTCTGTCTACTGTGCATAAAAAGAAATCAAACAGGCCAGGTGAGACTTGGGTGAACTGGGGAGTCCCGTAACCAGCAGGGAGACAGTTGCGCCTGGGCTCCAGCTGGTGGGTGACATGGAGGACAAAGTACCCAAGTGGCCAGATCACCCAGGATTTCAAAACACACTTGAACTACTTATTATTTTTATGTGAAATCTCTATTTTTTTTAATATCGGAAGATGAATCAAGGAAATTGAGTTTGCATCCCTCCATCTAGCCAGATCTCTTGTTTAACTCAATAAGTCACAAAAGTTGAGAAAAATAATCACGTCATACAGATGTTTCATGTCAGAGCCTAGGCTAGAATGCAGTCTCTTGATTCTCAGTTTAGTCTTTTTCATACGTGATTATAAAGTTCAGGGAGGTTGTTTGTAAGTGAAGTAGGCTGGGAGGAAGAATTTCAACTTATATTATTTGGTAAACTAGAGGAAAATGTAGTTCTCTAAAAACACCTCAAATATTTTAATTTCCTTGAATTTGAAACTATCTCAATTATTTTCCCCAAATCAGTGAATAATGAGTGATATATGGGAGAGGTTTTTTAATACTTACTAATTGAAAATCACTTTCATAGAACATAAATAGAAACACGCTATTACTGAGTCTAAACATTAAGTTGTTTACAATGGCAATCTGCCTTTTCCTTGATAATGACATTTTATTTAAATAAAAGCAACCTCATTTCCACAAAAATCTGTAGGATTGTTTATGATAAATATGGTTTGGAAATAATAAAGAACTCTAAGTTTATTCTTTTTGTAATAATTTTTTTACCTGTTCCAAAAAATTATTAGCTCAAAAAATATCTAGCATTGCATTTTTTAGTTACCATTTAAGGGGTGTGTGTGTGTGTGTGTGTGTGTGTGTGTGTGTAAAAAGTATCGTTACTAATATTTGTACATCTCCATTTATTTTCTTTCACTCAAACACTGTCTGTAGCATTCAATTTTGCTCATATAAAAGAGCTGGAGGAGATGGAGATGTTTGTGTGCATAGCACGTAAGTCAATTGTAAATTTGTACCGATAGATTCTTATAGTCTTGTCTACTTTGATCATGATTATGTTACTTAACAGGACAAGAAAGACTGTTTTTTTCAAATGATGGTAGAATGAACATTTAGTGCGGGGAGTGGGGGAAGCAGTGAGGGTATGTAATTTCTGACGTTTAAAAGTTTACTATGACTGAATTGCTAAATTCATTGCACTAGTAATAATATTTGTTTCTTTGATGGGCCCACCACAGTGCTGGGCACAAAGGCTACAAAAGTATAAACCTCATGTCTGTGCACAAGAAGGTAATGTTAGTGAGACAAGGTTCATCCACAAAATGAAATAAGTAAGTGATGTTCTCTTGGTGAAGTCTATTTGTCCAGAAAGGTGACCCACTTTGATGTAAAGGTGTTGGAAGTGGGAGGCATTCCAAGTTCCTACTGAGGAAGATTGTAAAATCTGTAGTGCTAGAGATCTTTCAAGAGCCACCGAATAGACAACTGTATATTTGTGAATAGTTTAAAGGTACAGTTTTGCTTACTAAGGCAACAGGAACTAGATAATTTATCGTGGTGACCGGTGTGGGTTTTTAATGATTTTTATGCTTTTAATGTGATTAAAAATATCTTGGCTAAAATGGATACAGTGACAAATAGCATATAAAAGTTGCTAAACTTCAGTAGTAATCAGGGAAGTGTAAAATAAATGAAGATACTATTTTTCACCTGAATTATTTGGAAAAAAATAATTTAAATTTGAGAATAGAAATATTTTGGCAGAAGTATAGAAAAGAAAATGCATATGCTGTGTATTGCTGGCAGGAATGTAAATCTGGTGAACCATTTCTTTGGGATGACAGTCTGGCAAAATTTGAATTTTTAGATTTATTATCCAACAATTTTATTTCTCAGTGTCTGGTCTAGGATACAAAGATGTTCACTGATACATTTCCCATAATCGCAAACCTTGATAGCACATAAATGTCTGTCGAGGGGGGAAAACTAAATAACTTATGTTACAACCATTTTATGGAATCCTCTACAGCCACTGACAAAATATTAAGTAAATTATGTTTCCTAAAATAGAAGGACCTTGAAGACAATAATCTTGTGTGCCAAACAGACTCCAAGCTTTCCAGCTGTGAGTAGGAACTGGTGGGTGATGGTCAGGAGACACGTTAGCTTTATCTGAGCTGTTTCAACGTTTTACATGTCATAGCATATGAAATTTAAAATAATGAATGAAATCAAATAATGAATAAAAATAAAAATTAAGTAACTAATGATCAGAGCAGAAACTAGGGAAAGGTTGAGAACTGTTATTCTTGTACCTTCCCATCTAATGGAAATATATTATTGATTAAGGACTATTTTATTTAAGAGCTGCACTTGAAAAGAATTTTTAGTTCATCTGGTCCAATATCAATATTCTGTAGATTACAAGAACATTCATTCATTTATTCATGCTTTCTGTCATTAATTCAGTGTGTATTTACTTATTCAACACCAACTACGACGCAGACACTGTGGATACAAAGGTGACCTTAATGGTTGCTGTCATCAAGAAGCTTACAGATGGGGAGACAGAGACAGAGAGGCTCTCACTCCTTGAGAACAATCCCTAAGATGATTTAAGCACTCCTATAGTGAACGGTACAGGGTACAATGGGAGTATGTGGGCTCAGAAACCTTCCTAGTAGCCTCTAACTCCATTCTATAAACCTTAAGACTTTGGCTTCCAAGTAACTTGTTTCCAAACGATGTGGCGTGATGATCCATCCCTGGATTTTAGTTGGTCCTGCTGTAGAAACTGTCTAGGGACAGGCTTTGATTTAGCTGTTTCTCTCATTGGAGAGTGGTGTCCTCTTTACCTCCTGACCCCGACAATTAGATATAAGGCCAGTCTTCCTCAGACAGCTTTGGAGGACAAAGCAACCTGGACCCCGCTTTTTTATTTCCTGTTTTCTAATATTTTTTATGTTCAAAACTTTATTGGGGAAAAACCAAGGTATCTGTGTGCTTAATGCACTGTTCCCTAATGGTGTGCTATAAAACCCTGGTTTTCTCACAGTATCAACAGATAGACTACAGAAATTTTCAGAGCCTTTAATCAATAGCTGCATCATGAATCTCCAAAAGGCATGAAAGCTGGTTTTGCCTCGTAACCCTTGGGTTTGTGGGTGATGCAGCTATTATCTGGCAAATTCAGAAAGCACAGTTTTGGAAATTATTTTCAAATGTTAGTATGAAAATATCAGTAATCCCCTTCCATTTAAATCAAGTTTTCCTCAGTTACCTTAGGTAAACTACTATTAATATCACCCATGCCCCATGACCAATGTTTTCATTATTATTTTATTCCTTATAATGTAAAGTACCAAAACTGGGAAAAAGGAAAAATTTTGCTTGTTACTCATAATGTCATCTTTAAGTTTGTCTGTGTGCATATGTTTGCGTGACCATAGCCACCACATATGGTTTCATATATGTAAAGAATTTAGTATTGTTTTATATGATTTTTCTAAGTTGCTCTGTGGTCTGTATCATAATCATTTTACTTGAAGCACTATTTTCCTGTCAGTAATCTATAAATCATTTTCTTACTACGAAAAAATTCGTTTCCTTCCAATCATCCCCTATGGTAAAAACTGCAAAGAACACCTTAACCTTCATTATATTTTCATTATTATCAGACAGGTTCCTCAAAGACTCATCCTCCTTTGAAACTGACAGTTGTAAAGCTCTTTCATGCACCTTACTGAAGATTACTCTTTAAACTACCCAGTCACCCTATGGTTTTCACAAATGGTTCCTTGACAAATGCTGTTGTTTATTTCCCATCAACTAACTCTAAAGGGACCATATCAGCTCGCTGTTGAACCAGGGAGACCACTTTTGGGTGAAGAAAATGAAACATTGATATTGCCCTTCATGGGTACACTTACAGAGAATTTTCATAAGTGGGCCATTATTTTAATTACAGCTTTAGTTGATGGTATAGTCACCAATACTTTCAGCACTATGGTAGAAATGTATTTGTAAATATAATATATATTTTATTATATCATCTAATAGGAAGCCAACTTTTGATCGTGATTAACCAGCTAAAACTCCACCTTACTTTTTTTCAAACCAGACTTTGCTCAATACATAATTTTGTATACGTTCTCTACCAGCAGAAAACAAAAAAACCTATAAATCTCTTTGTTATTGAACTGCCTTATTCAGAAATCAAACTCTGTCAAGTTTTAGTCCTTCAGAAGGTGATTTGTCATGCTGAACCCCTGTTGACTTCAATAGGGATGGCACCATGTTTGAGAGGTTGGAGACCAGAGCCAGGGAACAAGATGTAGAGTTTAATGAGGGGATTTACATAGAGTGGTCCAGTGGCCATGGGCTGGATAGGAGAACAGGTACCATTTGTGAAAAGGAGGCAGTTTTTTGTTTTTGTTGTCTTGAGACTGGGTCTCACTCTGTCACCCAGGCTGGAGTGCCGTGGTGCAATCACAGCTCACTACGACCTCCGCCTCCCAAGGCTCAAGCAATCCTTCCACCTCAGCCTCCTGAGTAGCTTGGACTACAGGAACATGCCACCATATCCAGCTAATTTTTTGTATTTTTGGTAGACACGGGGTTTCACCATGTTGCCCAGGCTGGTCTCAAACTCCTGGGCCCAAAAGATCTGCCCGCCTCAGTCTCCCAAAGTGCTGGGATTACAGGCATGAGCCACTGCACCCAGCCAAAAGCATGCAGTTTACATAGCATCTGCATTTAGCACCTTCCAACTAGCTACCTCGACTTGGCAACCTTCATTCAATCAAAAACAAAGGGCGTCAATCCCCTGTATGTCCTGCATTCTGTGGGATAGGCTAGAGGTTCAAATGTTCCTCATTGAAAAAGAATTAATCTCTGGATTGGGCATTCCTGGATTCCTTAGCTTGGAACTTTGAACACGGAGCTTTCTTAGCCCATAAGGTCATTCTCAGGGTGTGTTTAAGTTAAGTTTTTGCTGTCAGCTGTATCTGCCATATATGATTTTCTTAACAAATATTTATTGAGCACCTATTATTTGCTAGGCAGTATTCTAGCCCTAGAAATACAGACATGAACAAAACAGACAAAAATATTTTCTTAATGGAGTTTATATTCTAATGGAAGGAGAAAAGCAATAAGTAAAATGTGAGAAGGTGCTCGATGCTGTAGAGAAAAGAATAAATCAGAGAAAACGGAAAGGAATGCCATGGTAGAAGGAGGCCTTTAAATAGAGCCATCATGGAGGGCCTTACTGAGAAGGTGACAAATGAGGAAAACCCTGAAATAGGAGAGAGAGTAGGGCACACTTGAATTTAAGGGAAGAATCTGTCTGGTGAGAACAACAGCAAGGACCAAGAATTCGATATTATTAGAAATTACGTCTACTAGGAAGACGACTGAAATTAGGAATTAGGAAACCTAGGCATTAGAGTGAGCTGCTGGTATATCCACCTGTGTGGGCATTAGCAAGTCACTTAGCATCTCTAGCATTCAAGTATAAAATGCAAGGATGGGCCTGGGAAATGAAATCATTTCTGAATTTCTTACCCACTCAACTGTTTGTTTAATAAAAATGGAGTCATTAAGAGGCAGTTGGATGTGGAGGAAAGGAAATCCTTTGTGGGAATGTAAATTAGTGCAGTCATTGTGGAAAGCAATGTGGAAGGTCCTCAAAAAATTAAAAATACAACTACCAGCAGTCCCACTACTGGGTATGTATATATATATCCAAAGGAAATGAAATCAGTATATCAAAGTGGTATCTGTGCTTTCATGATTATTGCAGCACCATTCATAATAGCTAAGATCTAGAATCAGCCTAAGCATCCATCTGTGGATGAATGAAGAAAGAAAATATGGTATATACACGTAGGGAATACCATTCAGCCTTAAAAAGAGGACAATCTTGTCATTTGCAACATGGATGAACCTGCAGGACATTATGTTAAGTGAAATAAGCCAAGCACAGAAAGACTAATACTACATGATCTCACTTATCTGTGGAATCTAAAAAAAAGTCAGACTCTTAGAAGCAGAGAGTTAAAAGAGTGGTTACCATGGAGAAGGTGAGGTTTAGGGAAATGATGATGAAAGGATACAAAATTTTTGTTGAATGGGAGGAATAAGTTCAAGAGCCCAAATCCAACATGAGGACTATTGTTAATGTACTGTATACTTGAAAAAATTTAAGTAAAAATGCTACATGTTTGGGAAAAAAAAAAGGTTAGGTGGCATTTGGCACATTTAATTCATAAAGCAGGGAAATATATCGTACATTTAAGAAAACCTCCCATCACAAATTCTTACAATAAAAGGGTTCAGTGCTTAAATGTTAAACTTCAGTAGTCTGGAAAACGTAATTACACCAATACCTCATTTCCTGAAACTGATCAGTGGGGTGTGACTAGATGTGATAAAGGTAAAGGAGATGTGAGGATTACAGATTTCATTTTTTTCTTTTAAGTTTTATTTTTAATTGATATATTTGTACATATTTATAAAATAAGGTATGATGTTACAACACATGTATACATTGTATAATCAAGTCAGGGTTAGTAGCACTATTCATATTAAGCAAGTTCCTATTCAGTTTGATCATTTCAACATTTGGTGTAATGTGCTCTGTACCTGCTTTTTTAAAACTGTGATCATATAATAATGTATTTCCTGCCTCCTGAATGCACTAGCAAGTCAGGAGGCTGACACCCTCTCAGAGCAGAGCAAGGTAATGCTGCTTTCCACATGTGAATTTTATCGTCTATTATGTGCTTTTATATTTTTTGTAAGTATACTTTGCACAGAGTCACAAATAAAAGTAATGGATAGCTATATAAATACAGAGAGACAGTTCCCCGTATATTTACATGTTTTGGGTAACCTATGTTGATTAAAAGCCACAAGGCCTCAGCTTGTCTTTGCAATAATAGCCCCTCATATGAGAAAGGAAGAGCTGAGTTTTAGAATCTTATCAACTACCTTGGGTTTGTTTCATCTGGACATATTTACCTGCTCTGTGAATTAAATATGCTAAATGCCACCTAACCTCTTTTTTTTTCCAAGCAAGTAGCATTTTTATTTAAATTTTTTTCAAGTATACAGTACATTAATAACAGTCCCCATGTTGGACATTAGGGGTCTTGAACTTATTCCTCCTATTCAACAAAAATTTTGTATCCTTTTATCATTGTTTCCCTAAACCTCGCCTTCTCCATGGCAACCACTCTTTTACTCTCTGCTTCTAAGAGTCTGACTTTTTTAGATTCTGCATATGAGTGAGATCATGTAGTATTTGTCTTTCTGTGCCTGGCTTGTTTCACTTAACATAATGTCCTGCAGTTTCATCCATGTTGCAAATGACAAGATTTTCTTCTTTTTAAGGTTGAATGGTATTCCCTATGTATAGATACCATATTTTCTTTCTTCATTCATTATTTCTACTTGGTAGCACTTTACGGCCGTTTCTAGCAAAGAAGCACACTTTATTTTTCTCCAGATTGAAATGCTTTTTCTTTTCTGTTGAGGTAGGTGACACTGCAACTGATTGGTTATCAAGGGCCATTTGAGGAAGACATCACCATCACATGCTACTTAAGCACAACCATCTTGAAGGCACCACAAGGAATGGTTTTAAGGAACAGCTTAAGTAAAGTAAATCAAATTCAAGGTCACTCATTTCTCAGGCTCTTCCCAACACTGCTGAGCTGGAAAGCAAATTATGAGTCACCATAATCTGAGGTGTTTTTTTGTGTTACATTTTGCTATCTCTCTGTTTTTGTAACAACAAAATTCTAAGTTGATCTCAAATAAATTCCGATTTTATATAACAAGGGAATCTGTATTAACATAAATGATCTAAATCACTTCTTCCTACAGGGAAGGGAAGGAGCATAAGGGAACTAACATTTTTTACAAGCTTACCATGCTCCAGATTCTGGGCTCACTAGGTAAGCGTGCCGTCTCATTTAATCTCACTTCAGCATATCATTATTGTTATACATTCTTTTTTTCTTTTGAGACAGAGTCTCACTCTGTCACCCAGGCTGGAGTGCAGTGGCACAATCTTGGCTCACTGCAACCTCTGCCTCCCAGGTTCAAGTGATTCCCTGCCTCAGCCTTCCGAGTAGCTGGGTTCACAAGTGCGCACCATCACACCCGTCTAATTTTTGTATTTTTAGTAGAGTTGAGGTTTTGCCATGTTGGCAAGGCTGGTCTCAAACTCCTGGCCTCAAGTGATCCGCCCATCTTGGCCTCCCATAGTGCTGGGATTATAGGTATGAGCCACCAGGCCAGACCACATTATTTCTGTTTTTAAATGGGGAAGCAAGCCTCAGAGACATCACACAAATTATATGTTAGGATATATCAATAACGTCCAAAATTTCTGTGCTTGTTCCTAAAAAGCATACTGACTATCTAGTAACCTATTCTACGGCTGTTGTTAATATTCACCTGACTTAAAATTCAAGAACAGCACTATGGCTGCAGTAGAGTCAGGGTAATCTAGGATGCAGGGAGCCCATCTGTTCTCCCCAGGTGCTCTCAACTCTTGCATACTGAGATTATTCAGACCAAGCCTCACTAGCTGCTGTTAGTAAGATAGGAATTTTACAGGTGGTGACCTGTAAAATTCCTATCTTACTAACAGCAGCTAGTGCCTAAACCTTGAGAAGGAACAATACTCTCACGCTAAATCAGAAAGTGGCATGCCGATTTACAATTAATTTTGTGAGATATTCCAGGACAAAGGCTCTGAAAAGGTTTTTGCATCTCTTTTATGATAACTACTTTCACTGAATAGACTATATCTCACAGCCCAAGAAGTCACTGTGTGACCAAAGAATCAGAAATAGGAACTTTGGCACCACTAAAGGATAGTTGTCTACTTAACAGATTATGATGTGATCTCCTGATGATTTTTCCAATCTGGAGAACCAGAAATGATTGCTTCTACTCAGAGTTCCATCTCACAGATAGTGCTATAGAAAGAAAATTCCTATTCTCTTGACTCTTCATTTTTTAACCCTCTGGTAACATCCAACCCCTAAGAATCTGTGGCCTGTGTACCTGTTTGGTCTGTGAATTTGGAGTTTCAAGTGCTCTACCCTGAATAGTGCAAAACCCCTCCTAAACTGGAGCAGAGAATTTGGCTTCATTATACTTTTGATGTAGCCTTTGTAAAATCCTTTCTTGCTTCCTGCTCAGAATGGCACTTTAGAATATGGCTACGTCACACTGAAAAACCAAACATCTGTATGACTCTTTTAGTCAAAAATCTACTAACTGACTCCTAGCATGGTTTTCAACAGTTCAGAAGCCTTTTTCTAGCACTTCTTAAACTAAATTCAACTTAACCTAACTAGTGACTGTGCGTGTTTGTGTGTGTAGATGACAGAAGTCGAGAGGAACGAATTTAAGAACCGCAGTCACCTTTTTAAATGAAAGCTTTATTGCTGCCACAAGAACCTGACAACATTTTGTGATGTGATGCTGTTAATATCACAAGCCTGCAAAGAGTGGGGACTGTCTTGATACTTAGATTCATTTCCTGCAAAGAGAAACCAGATTCTGATTTAATAATCATATAGCTGTCTCTATGTGGCCATTGTAGAGATGAGACTACTTTTATCATAACGAGAGATTGTTTCAAATGAGAGTAACTTTTTAAAAAATATCTTCAATATATTTGCTTGGCTTTTTTAAATGTCAGTTTGAAGAATCCCTTAGCAGGGATTCTTCTATAAAACAAAATTCTATAAAACAATTATATATATATATGATTTATGATTTATCAATTATATATATGGCTTGAATTATTTTCAAAACTTTGTAATTATGAGCAGGAAATAGAACTCAGGTGGAATACAGTAACACAGAGATCTAAACTCTGGAAACATTTAATGTGTTTGTTCTGTTAAAAATCACAATGTTATTGTCCAAAAATAAAATGAAAAGGGCCTTTAGAGTCAGAAAACCAGGATGTGAATCAATTGCATGACCATGAGCCAATCACCTTACCACCCCGAAGAACTGTTGCTTCATTGGAAAAATGGTTATACAGGTTGAGAATCCCTTATCTGAGGTGCATGGGACTGTAAGTGCTTCAGATTTCAGATTTTTTTGGATTTTGGAATATTTGCATTCCACTTACCAGTTCAGCATCCCAAATCTGAAAATGTTTGAGTACTGATATGACATTCAAAAGAAAATGCTAATTGGAGTATTTCAGATTTCCAATTTTCAAATTTGGGATGCTCAACCCGTAATAGCAGTACTCACCTCTTTGAGTTCTTGTATGATTCAAATAAGCCATGTGCATGAAATACTCAGTGTAGACTGCACACACATGACCTTGGACAGGGTCTCTCCTCCTGTGCATACTCAAGGCCTCAGGCACTCTTTTTAATTGTTTTACTTCCTCCACATGTCTTTTCACTGCTAAATCCTAGAACTTAGAATAGTACTTGCCACTTCATAAGTGCATCAGAAGTATTTGTGGGAGGCAGGAGAACAGAGGGCATGTAGGTGGGTTTTTTGTTTTGTTTTGTTTTTGTTTTGTCTGATTTCCCTGGTATCTGAGTCTCCTGCTCTCTGCCTGGTCCCTTCATATTGATGACTTGGTAACACTGCCTGCCTAGAACTTGGCTTCTGTTTCACTCCTGAATTACTGTTTCATGAGTCAGCTATCTGGCTCTCAAATACCACAGCTCCCCAGCAAGCCCATCACCCTCCCAAGTAAAGTCCTTGCTCCTTAAAAGTCACTCCCATCTCTAGATCTGGTCTGTGGGCCCTTTGATGAGACACAGTGATACTCTGTGAAGGCAAAGGGTGTCATTATCATCATAGCCAGAAAACGTGAGGGTTGCAGACAGTGGTAGTCATTAGTAGTCTTCACCAAATATTTCTCCCCTTCTGGATACTTAAAAGAGTTGCACTCCCCTGACTCCTTCTAGACAGATGTGGCCAGGTGAGTTGCTTTAACATCAACTTGTGAACATGAACAGACATGTCACTCTGAGCATAATTGTTAAGAGGAGGATTTGCCGTGTCTACTTTGCCTGTCTTGTTGAACTTGGAAGCCAGTTTCAGTGAAAAGCATTAGTATTGCCATTGTGGGGGTAGCACTCCCTTGATCCAGGTCAGGAACAAGGGGTTCTTCCCAGCTGTGGTGCCCACTACCTGTTTAGGCCTCACCAGGAAAAGTGTGAATTTCACCAGGATGGGAGATCAGGGGTCCATTCTCAGAAACTCCAGACTCAAGTTCAACATGCCTTCAAGTCCTGATGTTGAGAATCTTACTGAGGCCAATACTTTATCTCTGACAAGTCATACATGTATGATTTAAGAAAAGAGCTGAACAATTAATAAGTAGGATGATATTTTTATATACTATCTCAGAGATTACCAAAGAGAAGAGTTTTAATTTGACTTCCAAAGTTTGAGTTGGAATTTTACACTCCTAAATTAGATTTAATAATTTTTCAAAGCTTTAGAAATAATAATGAATTTACTAAGACCAGAAACCTCTAGTCAGTTGTTACATCAAGAAAAATGCCAATGGGAGAGAGGAGCTTTACAAAAAACAGACACTTTCACACAGAGATACACACACAGACATGTGATCCATGTATAAAGTTTCCTACTAAGCAAAATAGAAACCAAAAAAATGTTTAATTAAATTAATAAAAAGAAAAGAAAAACCAGATTAAATGCTACGCCATTCCAATTTTGCCCCAGCCTGTGTCTCCTAAACAGCTCCAGGTGACTTCTGTGGCCTTGCATCTCCTATTTGAAAAGCATGTTGAACTAGATGTCACCTACAGCTTTGGAATTCAGAAGCCTATTGTCACTTTAATGTGAGTGGGAACACATTTTGTTCTAGTAAGAAGACCAATTTAAATTAAACTGGAACATTTTGAAAAAATAAGCTTATTGATTCACTTATGCCTGACTGCTTCAAAACATCTTTTGAATTACGTTAGGACAAAAGACATAAAAATAAAGTTAATAATAGCATTCAATGCAAAAATTAGGTTCCAAGAAAGTACAAGAATGCAAATACACTTGCTGAAAGAGAAAACACAGCTGTAATTACATGTCAAATATAGCTATAGGTTTCTTGAAAGTCAAAGTCAATGCAAAAAAGTCTACCCATGATAGTTGTATAGCTTTTAGAAAAGCCCAAATTTTTCCTAGTACTAAAGGCCTTAAAAAAGACTATCCATATGGTACATTTAAAAAAGAAAAGAAAAGAGAAAAAGAAATTAAACATAAAGAAAAAAAAATAAGCTATGCCTCTGAATAGGTAATTTACAGAAAGAGAAACCTAAATGTGTAGTAAATATTAAAAGATGCCCAAACTCTTTCAAAATCAAGAAAATACTAATTACATCATTGATAAAATGTCAGTCTATAATCACCAGATTGACAAAAATGAAAAAGTTGCATAACATCAAATGTTGGTGAAGATATATAGAAATGGAATCCCTGATAGCTTACCAGTGAGAAAATAATCTAATAGAGCTATTTGGGGAAATAATCTCACTGAGTGTGGTGACATTTAGGATGGATATACCCAGCAATCCAACAATTGTACTGCTAAATATACCCTCCACAAATCACTCAGGTGCTCAAAAATAAGGTATGTTCATGTTTATGGCAGAGCTATTATTGTTAGTAGACTTACTAATGTATAAATAGCATGGCATATGGATGGAATGTAAAAAGCAATCACTTAGACTTATATGTAGCATCATGACTAGATCTTTAAAAACAGTGCTGAATAAGAAAAGTCAGAAAGATATTTATTTTTATTTATTTTTATTTATATATATGTATATATTATCATATTTTAGGTTCTGGGGTACATGTGAAAAACATGCAGGATTGTTGCATAGGTACATACATGGCAATGTGGTTTGCTACCTCCATCCCCATCACCTATATCTGGCATTTCTCCCCGTGTTATCCCTCACCAACTCCCTACCCTAAACTGTCCCTCCCAACAGACCTCAGTGTGTGATGCTCC
>CAUYLG010044388.1:0-98225 GCA_963573385.1 Cacajao melanocephalus | reverse complement strand
TAATTATATATAATATATATGTTAACAATATATAATATATATTAACAATTGTATATATTATATATATTAACAATATATATCAAAATAACTTATAACTACTGTTATATATTATATATATACTGTTTATTATGAACTATATATACTATTTACATTTATAAACTATGTATTAGTATATAAACATATATATTACTTGTATACACACACATATACCTAGAAGCAGAATTGCTGGAACACATGCTAATTCTGTGTTTAACTTTTTACACCATTCTATATTCCCACCAGCAATGTAAAAGGGTTCCAATATCATTACATCCTTACCAACACTTTTTCTTTTAAGGTTTTTGATGTTAGCCATTCTAGTAGGTGTGAAGTAGTATCTGATTGTGGTTTTGATTTTCATTTCTCTAACGACTAATAATATTGAACATTTTTTCTTATGCATGTTGGTCATATTGCTACTTCTTACTATAAATTCTCTTATTCAGGCAAACTAATTCCTGCTTCCCGCTCAATTTTTCGCTTATGCTTTGCCTCACCAAGTTGCCATGCTTCTGCCATACCCAAGTTAACTTCTTTTTCTTCTATGAAGTACCCTAATGATTTAGGTTTCAGATAATATATAGTACAGGAGATCATACATGATCTCTCCTGTGTATTTATGAGTTCTAAATTATATACTCCAATTGTATATTTTTGAATTACATGTAAATATGAACAATTTATTTCAATCATTTAGCAAACTGATTGAGTCTAATTGGACTCAAGTATGTATTGTGTTATTTGTTTTATTTATTCAGAGTTTCTTGAGGAGGATGTATTGATGGTTCTAGACCTATAACTAATAAGTTATTTTGATATATTATAAGTTTGTATATTAATTAATTTCCTATGAGGAAAAGAGGAAGCAGTAGGAAATAAGATATTCATCTCTGCTGGGGTTTCTCAGTCTACACAGTTGACATTTTGGGCTGGCAATTTTCTGTTGTGGTGGCTGTCTTTTGCACTATAGGATGTTTAGCAGTATCTCTGCTCACTCTGCTCACTACTGACATCTACTCACTAGATATCAGTTTCTCCCATTTGTAATAACCAAAAATATTTTCAGAAACTGACAAATGTCCCCTGGGACACAATTGCTTCTCCTCCATACCAAAACTCTCTAATTTCTATTTTGAAACAAATCCAGAGCTTGAGAGAATCCTAGAAATAAAAAAAAAAGTCAACAATGATGATTTCTGTAGAAGTGTGTGCTGTTTTGAGAAGTAGCAATTTTATAAGAAGGAGGATATAAAAGGTTTTGGCTTGGGAGCCTATTTAACATTCTGGAAAATAAGTCTTTTGACTCTAGCTGTATTAATTTTGGTAACTGTAGATATGATTAATTTTAGATATTGATAAATTATTTTTAATTTTTTTCAGCTTATTATGACAATACCATTTTTCATAGAGTTGTGCCTGGTTTTATAGTCCAAGGTGGAGATCCTACTGGCACAGGGACTGGTGGAGAGTCTATCTATGGAGCACCTTTCAAAGTAAGACTGAATTACTATTTTTATTATTGTTGTTGTTATTATTGTTCTTTGCAAGTCAGCTGAGATTGCTTAATTGAAAATGATTGTGTTTCATAAGAGGAAAAAAAGGTTACACATTAGTATATAAAAATCAGGCTGGATGCAGGACTTTGGGAAGCTGAGGGGGGCGGATCACTTGAGGTCAGGAGTTTGAGACCAGCCTGGCCAACATGGTGAAACCCCATCTTACTAAAAATATAAAAATTAGCCGGGCATGGTGGCACGCGCCTATAATCCCAGCTACTCAGGAGGCTGAAGCAGGAGAATCACTTGAACCCAGGAGGCAAAGGTTGCCGTGAGCTGAGATCTAACCACTGCACTCCAGTCTGGGCAATAGAGGAAGACTCTGTCTTAAAAAAAAAAAATTGTCCATAAAAGGTGCATTGATCAAGAACAGGTCATGATTTTTTAACTGCCAACATAGATCTAAGAAGAAAAAGTGTTAATGTGATAGCAAAGATATTAAGAACAATAGCAGGTTCAAGTAAAAGCTAAAAGTTGTATTTGAGTAAACATTGATATTGCTTAAAATATGAGAGTTTTTGAAAATTTATTTTTATACTAATGGGATAGAGTGTCTGCGTTTTCCTTTCATCTTTTACTGAGTCATTGTGTGATTCTTGAAGAAAATATTTGAACTGTTTGCTTTAATTTCCAAATGATAATGGCCTTAGAAATGTGGAATAGTTATTTTAAAGTTTCAGATGTCACTTTTAGACTATTTTACATTTTATATGGCAAGACTTCTCATGATTTTAGAGACTCCGTCTAGTCAGAAGCATTCTTTTATTCTTTTATTTAGTGTAACAGAATAACTTTTTTTGACAGTTCCTTCCTAACTTGAGATTTTTGCTTCATTATTTTCGGGTAATACAATTATCTTGTTACATTTTTCAATTAGGTCATTTTGATTACAGAGTTATGATTGAGTTCAGATCTCTTGAGAAGTATTTATTATGGGAAAATATCTTCCTTTGTGAAAAGCATTTATTGTATAACATAGCTACATTTATAAATGAGTTCAGCATCAGGTTGGATAGAAATTTTGTTAACTAAGAGACTAATATATTTGTTAAGTAGCTCTATCATAGTGAGAAAACCACTTTAGAAAGGCTTGTTCCTGCTCTTTTGAAAACTGGCAAATAGTGCCATTTCAGAGAAGATTCAACTTAGGACTTTAAAAAGACATGGTAAAATTATATAACACAATCATAGTAGATTATTTGAATTAAAAAACAAGAGAGGAATTGTTTAATCACATTTAGAATGAGATGGGAAGGAGTAATAATCGAAGACTCTGCAATGGCTCAAAGGTAGTTTACTGGGAGAAATAACAGAAGATTTCAAAAGCTTGGCTGACTTTGGGATGAGAATAGGGAAATTACTTAGAAATCCATTCCCCCTTAGGTACTCTTCCTTTAAGTTTAATTAAGCAGCTTTCTACAAAATAGGGTATATTTCTGTCTAAGTATATTTAGAAGATATAGTCTAGTGAATTCAAGCTTAATAACATTGAAAGAATAGTAAATACTTGAAAATCAATTAAATAAAATGTCTGTAATTTTTATTAGAAGTTGTATGGGACCTTGCAGGTCAAGTTCAATAACTGCATATGAAAGGTCTTATAACTGAGGACATTCACTAAATCTTTTTGATGTTTCAGGATGAATTTCATTCTCGGTTGCGTTTTAATCGGAGAGGACTGGTTGCCATGGCAAATGCTGGTTCTCATGATAATGGCAGCCAGTTTTTCTTTACACTGGGTCGAGCAGATGAACTTAACAATAAGCATACCATCTTTGGAAAGGTTAGTGTCCAGTTATTTTAAACCTGCAGTTCAGTTTTTGGTTTTATGTTATTCCTTAGGCTTCTAAGATACATATGATTAACTTACCTATGTGCTACCCTCATAAAAACATTCCATAGGATATATTTATTATTTTCAAAAATCATGGAATATATTCCTATTATAGTGCACTGTGAGGAATCATCTAAATTCTTTTTTGCGTCTTTCAGTTCACTCATTAGTTGTGACTTTAGTGTATTCCTTCTTTAAAATCATAGTAATGATAATAAGCTAATAATGTGCCACTTAGCCAATATTGTTTTTACATTTTTGGAAAGACATTTAGGTAATAACAGTAGTTTAAAGTTTATTTTCTTAGTGATGGATTTTCTTAAGTTTAAAGTGGAATTTGTGTTGACGCTGAAACTTCTTACTGTAAATAATACTTTGAATAGCACCTGTTTAATCCTGCTCACATTTATTGTCATATTGGGGAACATCCTTTCTATAGAATTTTCAACAATTCTCTTTAAAAAGGGATTCTGAAGGTTTTCTTCTCTCACTCTTCTCCCTTCTCATAAATATGCTTCTATATGTTTTGGCATATTAGACATCACAAGTGTATCAGCTCCCTCTGCTGGTTCAGTAAGAATGATTTCCCCCATATGCCGGGCAAAACTGGATTTTGTAATAATGAAAGGGAAAACCCAAACTCAGTACAATTGGAAAGCTGGCATTGTTTTAAAAGTCTTGAGAAACACTGAATGAAAGGAATCACACTAAAACCGTGAATTGCAATATTGTTGGTTAATACATTAATAACAGCAATGGGTTAGGAGATATGCTTTGACACATTCTTTTGAGCCACTCCAACAGAGCCTGTCTGATGTTTATTGATTCCCCCTATTTATTTCTTAAAAATAAGAGTGTATAATAAAATGAGATTTAAGTTGTCATTCTGTGTCAGTTTTTACAATTGGGATTATATAACTAACATATCAGAGACAGTGTGTAGCATAGTTAGAAGTTAGAAAGGCCACCACTGTTGGTTTTATAGTTTCTTTGAGCCCCATTTTTCTTATCTGTAGAAGGGTAATGATAGTTTCTACTTTTAGGATGTTTGTGAGATTAAATGAGGTAATGTCTGTAAAGCATTTACCACATTATTGTTGTTATTATTTGCTTATTTTATACTATTCCAAAGTTAATTTTGTTTATGATGTTTGAATGAAAAGTTGTCATTTAGTAGGATATTATTTGGCATTATATTTTTAATAAAAACTTACATTAAATATATATTGGAAATTTCCTGAAAACTTACTAAGGGATTGAATTCCATCCATGCTTTTCTCTTTTAAGATAAAGTTGCTTTATGCGCATTATTAAATGCATATATTTTTATGTAATCATGTGAAATTACCTTTTAATTGTTTGAAAAATATTTTCAAAGGTTTTCTCTTAATTCAAAGGATGAATGTAATAATTTTCAATTACATATATTTTTAATTTGATAGGTTACAGGGGATACAGTATATAACATGTTGCGATTGTCAGAAGTAGACATTGATGATGAAGAAAGACCACATAATCCACACAAAATAAAAAGCTGTGAGGTAGGAGCATGATTATTATGAGATATGGCACTTAAATTGTCATTTAAGAGGAATTGAATCTTAGTATTTTTAAACTATTGGATGAAGGCTTTATACTAAGTTAACATCACAACTCAGATTTTATCTCTAATTTATTTGGGCATAATTTCTAGTTAAGAATTTTTTAAATTAGTTTTTAATTCAAAGATGAAACTTTATCTGATAATCCAATGACTGAAAAGCTTACCTCGTACTGCAAAGTTAAAGGAACTTGGTTTATTTAGCCCAAAGAAGTGACTTCATAGGTAATTTAAGAGTGATCCACTGGGCACAGTGACTCACACCTGTAATCCCAGCACTTTGGTAGGCCAAGGTGGGCGGATCACAAGGTCAGGAGATCAAGACCATCCTGGCTAACAAGATGAAACCTGTGTCAACTAAAAATACAAAAAATTAGCCAGGGGTGGTGGCACGCACTTGTAGTCCCGGCTTCTTGGGAGGATGAGGCAGGAGAATCGCTTGAACCCGGGAGGCCGAGGTTGCAGTAAGCTGAGGTCACACCACTGCCTTCCAGCCTGGCAACAGAGTGAGACTCCGTTTCAAAAAAAAAAAAAGAAAGAAAAAGAGTGATCCTTTATTGAGGAAGCAAGAATACTTGATTTGGAATCAAAGCACCTGAGTTGATTTTGCTTACTATGTATCCTGTATGATTTCTCATATTTTTTCTTTTTGTAAAATAGGGATAAAATATCCCTTAATTACACATAGGATTATTGAGAGAATCCAATGAGGCCATGTAAGTGGGGGCATGTTATATAGTATATACATATCACTAAGCGAATAATGTTTATGTGGGGAAAAATACAGACACTATACCAAACATATTGTGTTTAAATTTTTGTGAAATGTTTAAAATGTAATAATGTTTTCAAAATATTTCTTTTCATAGGTTTTGTTTAATCCTTTTGATGACATTATTCCAAGGGAAATTAAAAGGCCGAAAAAAGAGAAACCAGAGGAGGAAGTAAAGAAATTGAAACCCAAAGGCACAAAGTAATCACAGTGGAGAGATTTTTCTGCAGCTTGAAAAATGACCCTTATTCATTTGGTTTACTTTATTTCCTTTTATAGTAATTGTTTACTAGCAAAGGAGAGGTCAGTTTGAATGAGAGAGATATTGGAATTATAAGTGTGTGTTTGTATTAGTTCATTTTCACACTGCTATAGAGACATACCTGAGACTGAGAGATATTGGAATTATGAGTGTGTGGTTGTATTAGCCTGTTTTCACACTACTGTAAAGATATACCTGAGACTGGGTAATTTATAAAGAAAAGAGGTTTAATTGACTCACAGTTCTGCATGGCTGGGGAGGCCTCAGGAAACTTCAATCATGACGGAAGGTGAAGTGGGCACCTTCTTCACAAGGCAGCAGGAGAGAGCAAGTGTGAAGGAGGAACTGTCAAACACTTACAAAACCATCAGATCATATGAGAACTCAGTATCATGAGAACGGCTTTGGGGAAACCTCCCCCCATAATCCAGTCACCTCCCACTAGGGTCCCTCCCTCAACATGTGGGGAGATTATGGGAATTACTCAAGATAAGATTTGGATGGGGACACAGAGCCATACCATATTAGTGGTTTTTTGTTGTTGTTGTTTTCTAAATGAGCAACTCTTGTATTCAGGTGCAGTATATCTTAAACTTAAGCTACAAACATGTCATCTCAGTTGTTCATATGAAATCTGTATTAATAGATACATATTTTATGATCCCTATAACAATTATTTATATAAATAAGTTGTTGAGAAACTTTTGTTTGTTGCTTATTTTAAAATTAATATATGCTCACTCAGTATACATAGAAAAAGTATAAAGAATATTTTTAATCACTACATGATTCCATTATGCAATTTAACTTTTATTTTTCACTCCTTTTTGTTGCTATTAAAAATAATCTTATCATAAATATTTTAAAACATAAAGCTGTTTCATTCAGTATTAAAACATAAAGCTGTTTCATTCAGTCAGTATTCTGGTTCATTTCCTGAAGATAATTTTCCAAAAAATAGGAATAAAAAAATAAATTTCAGTATTTTGTGATAATACTCTATTAACATTGTCTGTATATACTGCAGAGTTGGATTTCAACATATTCTTTTACTGAATTGTAGGATCCTTATTAGAGATTTTATTTTACCTATAATTGTTGGATTTGATCAATTCTAGATATAATCCTGCCAAACCTAGTTAATAAAAAGCAAAGTTGATTAAACTTTCTAAGCTTCAGTTACTTCTTCCTATAAAATGGAGATTAGAATAAGTACAATACCTGGTTGTTATGAGGATTAAATGGGAAGAGGTATGTAGAAACATCCAGTAGTATAGGCATTCAATACCTATTAGTCTTTTTCCTTGACATCCTACAAATATAAAGTTAAGTTGTTTTATAAACTGTTAGCTATGAGCCAGACATTTTAATAAGCAAAATAACTTATTGGAATATTTTGTGGCAACATAACTGCTTATTGGAATTATTTATTTGATTTTTAAAAATTCTTTGATCAGCTTATTTTGACTAACCTATCTCTGGATGAAAGGTTACTGTCACTATATTTATATACAGTATGTAATCACTGTGATTTATCTTAACGATAAACCCTAAAGTCAATTTTTGTGTGTGTTTTGCTTTTTGTTTCCAGCAAGTATGTTGGGGATGATATGTTGGTTATTGCTTGCTTCTAGGTTTTGGGAAACAAAAAATCTGTTTTGCTGCCACATCTTTAATTTTTCTGTTTGAGAGAGAGTTTTAGTAACTTATTGTTTATCTTACTTGAGATTTCTTTTGTTTGATGAATCAAAGGAGACAAACCTAGCTTTTTCTCTTCGTGGGCTATTTTAGTTGTTTATTGCTTATTTTTTTCTGTCTGACAATTTTGTATACATTATTAATTTTGAAATATTAAAACATATTTCACCGAATACTAGATTAATTGCTTCCCATTTGTAGCACTTAGGGATATATAGTTATTAGTTTTGCAGAAATCTCCATTTTGCTTCCAGTTTTGATAAATATAAAAAGCTTAACTATTTCTGTCATGCTTAACTTAGCACATTTAATGTTAATGCTCAGGAGGGATTTTTGGTCACTAAAAGTTAGTGTAATGTAGGAAACATTGGTGCTGTGAGGCAAAAGCCTTAACATCATACTGAAAATGTAGATTGTTAGAATACTTCTGCTGAATACTAAGTAATATAGTTTCTTTTTAAAATAGAATGTATTTATTCTTATAAATTCTGTTCTCTCGTTCTGAAAATAATGTTTGATTTAACATTTTCTTTCCATTTTTTTCTTTCATTCTTTTTTTTTTTTTTTTGGACTAGAAATTTTAGTTTACTGTCATTTGGAGAGGAAGCTGAGGAAGAAGAGGAGGAAGTAAATCGAGTTAGTCAGGTAATCTGTAATTTGTCCTTTGTTCTAACTTATAAAAGGGATTAGGGTCGACTTATTATTGTATCTCCTGCTATATATGGCACAGCACGTTTTACGTGGGACAGGCTCAGTGTTCATTGAATTTGTAAATTGATTTGTGGTCAGTAATATTTGCAACTTTTGAGATTATTTCCCCACATAAATTTGTAGTGTTTATTTATTTTTAATGTTGGCATTTTTTAAAAATCAGTTTGAATTAGAGTTGCAGTGTTTTGAATGGTTGAACTTTATGATTCAGATCCTAACTGCTATTTGTTCAGTTGGTATGATAGATGATGATTGTTGTCATTACTATTATAAACAATCATAGACCAAAACTCTTATATTCACTTTAATGTTATTTATATCTATTTTGTTTGTTTTATTCTCATCACAGCCCTTTGGGATGGGTGATATTATTACCCTCATTTTATGAATAAATTTAGCTATAGTTTATAATTTGCTCAAAGTCATATGACCAATAAATAGCTTTGGCTGGGAATTGAACCCAGGTCTTTGTAACTGTTAAATCTGTGTCCTTGAATTATGCAGTACCTTCTGGCCTTTTTATTGTGCCAGTCCTTCCTGTAGGTCTTTACATATGGTTTTCTTCAATATTGCTTGTATCATAATACTCATTACTGAAACACAGTGTCTTGCCATTGTCTAGAGCAGTAATTCTGGTATGTATACTACAAGAAAATTATCTTCAAAGGTTTCTAGTCCTAAAGGTTCTGATATGCCTTTCTTTTTTGAAAATTAGTGAACACTGAGACCTAAAGGGTTAGGTTCATAGACTTTATTATTGTAATGAAAACTTTATAACCTATTAGTCTTAATTGTTTAATGTAATTATCTATTTCTAACCAACTCTAACAATAACATTGAATTAAAAGCATATTATTATTATTCTTGTTTTTACTTCTTTATCTATATGTTCCCTTATTAGTGAGCATGGTTTTTGTAGGCTAATGTTAGACGTTTAGTGAGCACTCTACTTAATACCCCAGCATTAAAATATAATTAAAATGGGCGTGTATATGAAATATTTTGCTCATAATTTTTTCTTGCTTTTTACTGTCTCCTTGAGTGATCTATTTGATGCCATGGGTTCAGTTTCCACTTACCTGTACACCAACATTCTAAACTCCAGGAGATAAGGCTGAATATTTCTTCTGGGCTCTTATCCCTTGTTCAGAGTTGCTTTAGGAAACGTCTCTACTTTAGATGTCAAAACTAAATTCATTTTTTTACAAAAACTTCATCTCTCAATTTTCTTTTTTTTTTTTTTTTTTTTTTTGAGACGGAGTCTCACTCTGTCACCTAGGCTGGAGTACAGTGGCACAATCTCAGCTCAGTTCAACCTCCACCTTCTGGATTCAAGTGATTCTCCTGCCTCAGCCTTCTGAGTAGCTGGGATTACAGGCACACACCACCATGCCCAGCTAATTCTTTCATTTTTCGTAGAGACAGGGTTTCACCATGTTGGTCAGGCTGGTCTCGAACTCCTGACCTCGTGATCCACTGTGTCGGCCTCCCAAAGTGCTGGGATTACAGGTATGAGCCACCATGCCTGGCCCATTTCCCAGGTTTTTAATGTCACCAATCACTCTGTCACCTCAATATCAGAAGAGTCATCTTGTTTAGATGTCAGCGCTCTAGTCTTGCATTGTTCATGATTCAAATTTATGCCTCATCAGAATGAATTACTATGTGTCGTAATTCTGTACATATGTTTGTGAATGGACAAAATCACAAATGTTAGATCTGGAAACTGCCAGGGTTCCTTTTCATTGATGTTTTCTAAAGATGTCAAGTTTTCTTGCATACTTATACCTTCTTCATAGTTCCCCACCCGTTTTTCCTTTTGCCTGGAGTGTGATCTTTCCTTTATTTGCCTACTTTTGGTTTTTTCTTTAAGATTTAGCTCTACTATCACCTTCTACTTCTACCTCCCCCTGCCACTGAACTCCCACCCAGGCTAAGCTAGGTACTTCTTTCCATGATAATCTGTCTGTGGCCATCAAAGCATTTATGATACTGCATTACAATAATTTATTTTCTTGTCTGCTAATTGTACTATTTATTTTATGTAATCCTTTTAACAACCATGCAATATAGACATTATTTTTCTTATTTTGTAGAATAAAGAAAGTGAAACTTAGAGGGGGTTAAATCACTCATCCATGATCATGCAAATAAGAGGTGGTGAAATCAGAATTTTGAACTGAAGGTTTTTTTTTTTTAAGCTAGCTAAGTCTCTCATATGATTGTGAATGCTATAGAAGCTGTCTCCCTCAAGCCCAAGACATCTCAAAGCTGCCTTCTACCCCAGAATGCTACGCTACTAGTGAAATTTTTTACTACTGAAAAAAATTTTGCTGGTAGCGTAGCATTCTGGAGTAGAAGGCAGCTGGGGAAGGCAGTTGGCCCTTTGTCCTTCCCTAAATCCCATAGGTTCCTGGATAGTAGGTTGAGCAGCCTTGGAGAGCAAGGGTACGAGAAAGGAGTTTTTCTGTCAGATTTTTTGTTGAAATTAAATTTCTAGTCTAAAGTAAGTTTTGTTCACAATTACTTTGAGATTAACTATTAGGAAATTAGTTTGAATTTTTTCTCTTTGTAACAGCAGATATGTTAAATGTTCAAAGTGTATCTTTTGTCTGCTTTCTACTATACAAAGTAGAAAAACGATATGTTTAAATTATATTGAATATTGTGGACTTATACACCAAAAGCAATTTGCATTTCAGATTGAAATGTACAAGGATACCATCACAGATAGTGCTGTCTTGCTCTTTATTTTCTTTCCTAAACCTGAGAAACACTTTAAACACTTTTAGAAGGACTGAGTAAAATCTTTTCTCTCTGCCAAGAAAATTGCAACCCAAATACAGTTCATTATCACGAGTATTATTATCCTAGTATTGGGTCATCATAATTTTCTCATCTGGCTCTTTCCTAAGGGGGTTCTTTGGAATAAAGTTATCATCAAATGCTTGTATCTGACTCTCATGTCTATATCTCTAGGCTGGTTTACTCTTCTTTTCTCCAGCTGTTTATTGGACACTAGTTTCTCAAGCCCTGGCCAAGTCTTAACGCACTATCTTTTTCTTCTCAAACTTCTTGTTTTGTGACTTTGTATTCCCTGGTGTCAGTATCTTCCAAAGGATAGATATCTTCCAGAGGAATTCAGTATCTTTCAGAGGAATTCATACCAGGGAAATGTAGGAAAGACTGCTTTAGCAAATCCGAATGACTTGCTGCTCTATATGTATGCCTCATCATTTCTGTTTTTTGTGCCTTCGTTCATGTTCTTTTTCCCACCTGAAATGTCCCATTCCATCTCTGGCTATCAAAGTCATATTTATTTTCAACACCTGAAATGCCATCTTTTCTAAATGTCTTTTCCAGCTTTTAAAATTTTTTTCTTTTTCTTACCCAACCTTTGCCTTTCTTATGACACTTTACGTTTTCCTTTTAAGCACATCTTTTTTGCTTTATTACAGAAGCAGCATATGACTATGTTTGCATTGTACAGCAGTCCAACATTATACCCTTTACTTTATAACGTATTAATTGTATAGAGTCCTGAGCTGTGAGCTCATTACAGGTAGAGTCTGTGCCGCTTTTGAGTGACAGTGTATTAGAGTAGAAATAACATGGATTTGGAATCATACACATTCCTATTAAAACTTTAATTTCCCTTGATACCCTGTGAGCTTTGATAACTTAGTCTCTCTGAGCCTCAATTTTCCTTTCTGTAACATGAAAACGATATGTCCCACTTACTGTTGTAAGGATATAGATAGTTTTAATTTTGATTTATTTTACAGTATTGAAAAATGTCTTTGAAAGTCAAATGCCTTAAAATAGAACAATATACTATATATTATAATTGGTATTTTAATCTCAGAGAACTACAAAATATAAAATTCTCTAATGTGATCATAACTGTTATGTAGAATCTCATGCCCTTATGCCCAATCTAGAGGGCTGTTGATAACCTCATCAGCTCAGCTTTTTTGGGTAAGAAGCCATAATCTTGACACAATTGGCTACTGCCCTTCCTGAGCACTCCTATAGAGTCCTAGATAGTGGCTTGTGCAGCCTAGCCTCAGCCTCCTAGATAGTGGCTTGTGCAGGCAGCCTCATTGTTACCTACCAAGAACCCGTTTTTCGCATGCAATTGGATCTTGGCACACTGAAGAATCTCTAGCCTACAGAATTTAACTTTTTTGTTTGCTTTATGTAATGGACAAGGAGGTAAGTTTAGTTGGAGAAAATAGAATAACAAGAACAATACTGTTGAAATTTACTGGCTTAGAGAAAGAGAAATTGTTTTTGAGTACATCATATAAATTCTGGAGAGAATCCAAGTAGAAATGTATTTTTGTTTAATTTTGCTTATATACAGTTTTTTACACTACCAGCACTGTTCAGATACCTTAGTAAGAAGAGAAAGAATGTTGGAAAACTATGGCTAATAGAATATATTCCTTCAAAATTTAGCTTTACTATTTTTAAATATATGAAACAACTGGAGCCAAAGCCAAATAAGCGTCTGTTTTAATGACTAAGAATAATTTGCAGTTTCAGTAGTTGCATAAAATTAAGTATTTCTAAAGGGGTTAAAAATAATTGTTTCATTCTTCATTTGCTTATCTAGTTTCTTTTTTCAGTGATTGCACAGTATTAATCTTTATTCCAGAACCTTTCTGCCCAATCACGAGTTAATAATTGGTCAAGTTTGAATTGAGGCTTTACTTTATGTGAAAGGAGAAATAAGATAGAGTCCTCTCTGGTTTATGGATTATCAGTGTGGGATTACAGATACCCCTTCACCCCACTCACTTATGCATGACAAGGTGCCTCTCCCACATGGGTTAGCTTTCCTTCATTATTTATTTCAGTATCTTTCTACTACCTGATAAAATCTCTTAGAATCATAGAATTTTATAGCTCAAAGGGATTTTGTCCAACTTCCTTTCTTTATAGATGAGGAAACTGAGCCTCTGGTTAAGTGACTTGCCAGACTGACTTCATTTCCTCTTTGATAGGATTGCATGATAAGGGGATGCCATAATAATCATATCTTGAGTTCAGAAAAGCACATTGTCAGACTCTCTCATGATATTCTTGTGGACAACATGAAGAAATGTGATCTGGGAGATAGTACAGTCAGATAGATTTATAGCTAATTGAATACTTCTGCCCAAAGGGTGCTTTGTTGTTAACCAGTGCCTATTTGAACTAGTAAGTTGAAATGTAATAGGAGTACATGTAAATTCCGTACTTGAGTTCAATACAATCGGCTTCAGGTATGACATAATGGCCTGTAAGTCCTAGTTGAATTACTAAGCGTAAGATCTCTGGAATAAGGAATTTAACACTCTCTGCATTGTTTAGATCATACTTGCAGCATTTTGTCCAGTTCTGAACATGCTTAAGAAAGATCTTGACAAACTAGATGCATCCAGAGGAATGGAAGTTGGTGAGGAGGAGGAGGAGGATGCCAAAAACCGCCTCACATAGGGAATGCAGTGAGGAACTGGATATATTAACACTTTGGAGAAATAAAACTAAGTGAAAATATGATCCGGAACTTCAAATATTTGAAATATTTTTATCTGGAATATTGCTCCCTCATGTTGCTTTCTTAAACAATACTTTTATTCAAACGTCTGTATTGGTTTAAAATTTATTCATGAGTCTTTACATATAACTTAAATACAAATGTCAGGAAATATTTTTCAAGTTAAAGCTTACAATCAAGACAACTAGTTTTTATGTAGTAAGTTAAACAAGCCCATTTTAAAAGTATCTCAATAGCTAGATTTTTATACAGTAATCAAATTGTATGACATTTACAGTGACACACAAAGTATTTCTTTCCCTGCAAGACATATTAACATTTTTACTTCAAATCCAGAGTTATAGAAGGGCTTTTTCCTCACCCAGAAAAAGTTATCTTGATAGACAATTTCACCACTTTTGAGAATAAAGTTAAGGATGTTTTGTCCTATTCTAGTTTATTTTATGAAATTAAACTTTCCCAAAAAAACTTGGGAGGTGGACATGGCTTGGAGAATGCTGCTGGGCTGTTTGCAAAGAAGAGGTCAGAAATGTTAAAAAGCGTAATTAGTAAAATGTTTCTGCCTCATCAAATTGCATTCAACTTTAATTTGCTTGTCTTTCTAGTTGTTTAGACTTAGCTAATTTTACAAAGGTACTAACATATTTTATTAATTTCGTATTGCTGTTTTAACAAATTGCCATAAATTTAGTGGCTTTAAGCAAAACAAATTTAGTATCTTATATTTCTGGAGGTCAAAAGTCTGCAATAGGTTTCACTGGGCTACATATCAGTTTGCAGGGCCTTCTTTCTAGAGGCTCTGCAGAGAATCTAGTCTCTTGCCTTTTTCCACTTCTAGAGACAGCCTATATTCTTTGGCATGCCCCTTCTTCTATTGTCAAAGCCAGCAATAACTGGTAAAGTCTTTTCCATGCTGCAGCACTCTAAAATTAACTCTTTTGCCTCCCTCTTTCACTTGTAAGGACTCCTGTAATTACATTTGGACCCATCTTGATAATTCAGGATGATGCCCCCACCTCAGAATCTTTCATTTATATACGAAGTCTCTTTTGCCATGTAAGGTAATACATTCATAGGCTCTGAGGGATTAGGACATGGACATTGTAGGGACCCATTATTCCATCTAATGTATGTCTAAACGAACTTTATATAGTATGCCTAATAATAGGCCTTATTTGTAGTTCTAGAAGGTAGAGAAGTAGGCTTGGTTGAAAGGTTGGAAAATACGCAGAGATTTTTTTTCTCTCCAATCAATTTACTAATAATAGAAGCCATTTAAAAAGAAATGTGTTTGTGTGTGTGTGTGTGTGTGTGTGTGTGTGTGAGTGTATTAATAAGCTCATTTGAGATGTTGAGACATGGGTGACCAGTCAGCAGTGATGTCAAGGAGATTTCTACATTGCATGGGAGAACAGATTGTGGCCTCTAAAATCCCTTTTTTAACTAATAAGTTTTTCTGTTTCTATGCCGAAGGTCTCAGAGTGTATTAGTCAGGGTTCTCCCGAGAAACAGAAGCATCCAATAGAATGTGTGTGAGAGAGAGAATGAGAATAAAATAGATCCGTTTATCTATTGATCTATTACTCTATCTCTTTATTTATAGGAATTGGCTCATGGAATTGTGGGAGCTGGCAATTCCAAAATATGTAGTGTAGGCCAGCAAGCTGGAGACTCAGGGAATAGTTGATAAGTTCAGAATACACAGGCTGGAAACTCAGGCAGGGTTTCTTTGTTACAGTCCTGAGGCAGAATTTTTTCTTCCTTGGGAAACCTCGGTTTTTGCTGTTAAGGCCATCAGCTGATTAGATGGGGCCCACCCATGTTTTGGAGGGTAATCTGCCTTCTCAAAGCCTACTAATTTAAATACTAATCCCATCTAAAATATATTTTCATAGCAACATTTAGACTGGTGTTTGACTAAACAATTGGGCACCATTGCCTAGCCAAGTTGACTCATAAAATTAACTGTCCATACAGAGTTACAGATTGAGCCCCAGACCTTCCAGCTTCTTGGCCAATGTTGCTCCTGTGTACCTTCCTCCCTCCCTCTCTCCCTTCTTACCCTACCTCCTTTCCTCTCTCCCTGCCTCCTTCCCTCCCTGCCTTCCTCCCTTCCTCCCTCCCTTTCTCCCTTCCTTCTTTCTTCCTCCCTCCCTCCCTTCCTCTCTTTCTCCCTTCTTTCTTCCTCCCTCCCTCCCTTCCTTCCTCACTCCCTTCCTCTTTCTCCCTTCCTTCCTTTCTTTCTTCTCTTTCTTTCCCTGTCTCCCGTGTCACTCCCCACACTCCTTCTCCTCTCTCCCTCTGCCCCCTTCTACCTGTACTCTATTTAGTTCCTACTGTTTCGCTGCCTCTTTGTTCTTAGATATAAAGTGCCAGATAACGTATTTTTTCTGTGTCTCTCCGATTTTCATTTTTACATTTGTTTGCAGATAGTTTTGAATTTTCTGTGAAGCTCCTGACACTGAATTTACTAAGTATATCTAGTATTTCATTCATCAGCTACACCTTTTAATTAGCCAACTTATTTTAAGCAATTTTAAAACATTTAAAAAGATATTTGGTGTTTGTTCTTCCTTTAAATTCGTTGTTACCTGATGGTATAAGTAAGAACCTTAAAGTAGGTCATTCAGAAAGAATAGGCATTAAAGGGAAATGTCTGAATTCATTTTCATCCTCTTTAGGATTGTCTCCTAATTTCTTCAGTTCATCTCCAATTTGCTTTCTCTCCTTGCAGGATCCAGAGTCTACTGTAGTGGGAAGAGATGCCTAAAAATTTGCCTTTTTCATATATTTCTATACTAATTCCATTTTAAAAGTTAATTAAAATTTTAATTGGTAATGATTATTAAAATTAAACACAGATTCCTCCTATTGTCAGGTCTTATTTTAAGTTAATGTAAAACAAGTTTTTTCCTTTTTCCTTTCAACTGTTTAAAGTAAGTTTTGGAAGACAAGAACCTTTTTAAAAAAATTAATTAATTTTAAAATTAGCTAAAT
The DNA here is from genome assembly GCA_963573385.1 of Cacajao melanocephalus. NCBI lineage: Eukaryota > Metazoa > Chordata > Mammalia > Primates > Pitheciidae > Cacajao > Cacajao melanocephalus. The sequence continues at coordinate 81,211 of CAUYLG010044388.1, read as the reverse complement.
GGAGCTAATTAACATATGAATTACCTCACAGACTTATCATTTCTTATGGAGAGAAACTTAAAATCTCTCTTAGTGATTTTCAAGAATACAATATGAGAACTCATTTTTAAAATACATTAACAATGAACAGAGGTTCCTAGCCTTTTAGTCCACAGGTCAGAAAATGACTTACACTAATAAATAGCAAAAGCAGGATTAGAATTCAGATCTCTAAGTAAGTTCTTGGTCCATTAATGAGCAATACTATTTCACTTCTTTGTGAATGTTAGTTTATATTGTTAATTGTAAAGTAAATTGTTAATTCTCTATTATTATATATTAGACTATTTCTGAGGGTAGATGAAGATAATCTGATGGCCAGAGATGCAGGAGGAAGGAATTTTAAGGAAGAAAAGCATGAACAAAAGATGTTCAGGCTTTTATTCTTGTTTAAGTTATTTGATGTTCACTGTACACTTTTGCAGATAATCAATTCTTTTATGTGAAATATGCAAGGCTGCCATTATTATTATTCCCATTTTGTGGGCAATGTATCTGAGGTCTCATGAGATCACTGTGTTTCAACAAATGGTACATGTTTTGGACTAAACCCCATAGAATTGTGGAATATTAGATTTTGAAACTCATTTGGTCCATCCATCATCTTTCTTCTTGTCCTGTGTTCTTTCTACTACATCACTTTCTGTTTTGTGAATATTTTCCCCCATTTTTCGTAGTTGGACAAACATTGCAAGTAATTAGATGACATTTTGCTTTTTTATCACTCCTTAGTTTAAGTAAGTTTATGAAATTAGAAATATAGATTAATTGCATAATTTAGATTCTATGACTTTTTAAAACTACAAATAATATTTAGATGAACTGTTGGAGAAAATTTATATTATGAAATTGCACTATAAGCATGTTTTAATTGATTAAATCTATGGAGAGCTCCATATTAATACAAAAATTTTAAAAATCTTGTTAAGAGCCTGTTTTTCAAATTGCAAGTGGTGAATGGAGCTTATGGGAAAGAGATGTTTTCATCTCTCTGTATCTAACATTTAAACATTTTAGTTAACATATTTTGTTTCTTCGTTTTTTTGAGAGGGAGTCTTGCTCTGTTGCCCAGGCTGGAGTTCGGTAGCACGGTCTCAGCTCATTGCAACCTCTACCTCTCAGGTTCAAGCGATTTTTCTGCCTCAGCCTCCCAAGTAGCTGGGATTACTGGTGCTGGGCATATTTTGTAATAAATTTTTCCAAATAAAATTGTCTTCAAAATGTTTCAAAGCAGAAATTATTCTTTCTGTCAACTCTAATCTCTTACTATTCCCTTTTATATGATTAGTTGGGAGTTGGGGTAGTAAGCACCTTCCCACCTCAAGATAAAAGGTAAGTTTGAGGTGTCCCACCCTGCATTAGGGAAATCTATAGAACAGGAGATTACAGCTCTGAAACCAGGCCAGTGTTCTGGGTTCATAGGGGCCTAGAGGAAAAGAAAAATTGATGCATTTAGATTTTCGATATATAGGTACTATTGTCAGACAGACCTGGATATAAACCCTAAATCCTCTACCACTGACTAGTTTTGTGACCTCTAGTAAATTACTTAATCTCTTTAACTATCTGTAAAATGGGGCTAATAATTCCCACCTCATATACTTTAATTTGAGGAGAGAAGAAGAAAGGAGTAGCAGGACCTACTCCAAATAGCACGGTAACTAGCGCAAAGAATGTACTTAATACTTAATAGCAGCAGTAATTGTTTTATAATGCTACTTCTTATACCTTTTTATGTCTTGTTACCCTTCTAAAATGTATATTTGTTGAAAACATGAACTTTGAAATTAAAGCATTTAATAAATATTTGTTCATTGATAAATATTCTCATGCTCAAGAGACTCCTACGTATTTTTCTTATGTCATTGCTAGATTTTATGTAAATTTGTTAACTTGTCATTTAGGAATACTGTTTATTTCCTCACTCATGATTATATTGTACATTCTTTTCCAGAGCATGAAGGGCAAAAGTAAAAGTAGTCATGACTTGCTTAAGGATGATCCACATCTCAGTTCTGTTCCCGTTGTAGAAAGGTTAGTCAGTTGCTGGTATGATCCTAAGTTCTTAATTTTCTGGCTCAGATAATTTTCTTGCTTCTTTTGTGAGTAAACAGTCGGTCCTCATAAGTCAAAAATTTTAAAGCCAGCCAAAAAAATAAAGCATTTTGATAACAGAGGTAGAGAACTTCAAGAATGATAGAGAGAAACAAACACTCTAGTCACTTTCACTCTTGCTTTCTACCTCTGTTGAATGAGTTACGTTTAAAATTGTTTAACCTTTATAAGTTAGGATTAGAAACTGTTTACTTTAAGAGTTGAATGTTTAATTCAAGGTTGTTTTGCTAACTTTTTCCTTGAAACATTTTTGTCTTAATTGTATCATGAATGAACAAGTTAGAGTTGAAGATTTTTGTGAAGAAGTTACGAGTTTGGGGCCAGTCCACTAACTATAAATTCTCACATACTTGAGGAGTTAATAGAAAGTATTCTTGCTACCTTTGTTGCTTCTCTTTGAGAAGGGAAGATGTCTTGGTGTTAGATGTAATTGCACATGATAAACTGGGCCAATATCTCAAGGTGGACTACAATGCTGATGTACTGAGTTTAGCTCATTTTCAAAACTCATATTTTAAGACAATCTTAACATCCTTTTATTTGAAGGATTTGGGTCTTTTCAGCTAGAATACTTCAAGCCAATGGAATAAATTGTTTTCTGCCAACCATTGTTCATAAAAATAGCACTGTTGGTTGTTGTTCGCATTTTTCTTTCAAATTCTAGTGAACTCATATATTTGCTAATGAATCATACTTATTCCACTTATAAAAAAATGACTCTAAAGAACGTTTCCATCTGCTCTATAATGCCCTTCTTAAATTCCTATGTTGAAATAAGTTTTTGGAGTATTATTCCCAGCAAACTATTCTAGATTTTTGGGTTACAAAATAATTTTAGTAGTTTTACTTTGAAACTAAAATTTGTTTTGCTTATTTTTTTATAGTGAAAAAGGTGATGCCTCAGGAGATTCAGATGATGTAAGTATTTATTTTAGCAGAAATATAGTTTGAACAATTTATAGAAAGTACATTTTTATTAAAAATTAATTTTTAAAAAGTAATCTATATTACTTTTTTAGTTAATATATGTCAAATTTGGGAAAAATATGAAAAATAGAAATGATCTATTTAGGTATTAGAATATTTCCTTACTCTAGGGGTATGTGTGTATGTGTGTGTGTGTGTGTGTGTATCTCCCTACAACATTAGAATCTTATATATGAATTTCTAGTCCATTTTTTCTCCCCCTCACATAGCATTACATTAATATTCAAACTTCAGATGTTATAATTTTATTGTGTTAAAAGTTTAAATGTTGGTGTGTAGGCATCCTACATGATATATGGGAAATGCTTGGATCAGTCATTTATAGTAGTATCCCCTTTTTATATACACATTTCAAAAGATTCTCATTCAAGACTGTAGTGACCTTTATTACTTGTAGTGGCTAATAAAGCTAATAAAACAGAAGGAAGATACTCCTTTGATAAATAAGAGATCAAGTTTTCAAATTATGCATATGCCACTTTTTATGTAAAAACCCATTGATCTGTGCATTATATATTTTACTAGGAACTGCATATAACTTTCCATTCATGAACGCAGATTTGTATATTATCACAGTCAAAAGAGAAGGCTCTCTCTGGCTGTCAATAGTAGATAGGGGATGAATATCTGACCTTGTCAAGAAAACCTTCCTGGAAGAGATGATGCTGTTTATGTCTTATATGAGAGTTAAGAGTTAGCTAAGTCAGAAAAGAAAGTGGTGAAGAGCGGGGTGGGTCCCTCTAGGACAGAGAACAACGTATGCTAAGGCATGGAAATAAGGAGAGATTATACCTAACTTAGAAAATACAAACTGAGATTTAAAGTTTGAAGGAATCTGTCTTGTGAAGAGCAGTGAAGAAGAATGTTAAAGGTAAAGGGAACTGCCTATACAAAATGGTCTGAAGCAGGGGAGTTTGGTGTGTTCTAAGAGCTGAAAGCAGGCCAGTGTGAACAGGGTGTGATGACAGGCTGGAGCTTCATTGCAGAGCTTCATAGGCAATGGTGAGAAGTTTGAATTTTTCTTAAAAGGAAGTGAGGAACAGTTGAAGGGTGTTTGTTAAAAAGAAGAATGCTATGATCAATTTTGCATTTCAGGAAGGTCACCATTGGCAATATAATAGAGGACACATTAGAGGAAACAGACTGATGTCAAGGACAACCACTGGGAAGCTGGGCATGAATTGAGCAAATAGCCTTTCCTGGGGTCTCCTATACTTACATAGTTGGCTTAGAGCAGAACCAAGGGCTATTCCCACCTATAGCAGATTCTTCAAGGGCTTATAATTCAAAGAAAACAAAATAAAAAATCAAACCTAGTATAGAATGCAATAAGGAGATTCAGTGGACACAATAGATCTCTAGAAGCGAAAGGGGAAATTGAGTGCCTGGCAAATACTCATTTTCCATTTCTACAGGATGGAGAAGATGAAAGTGCAGAGCACGATGTATATATTGATGGTGATGAAAAGAACCTGATGAGAGAAAGAATTGCCAAAAAATTAAAAAAGGACACAAGTACGAATATTAAATCAGCTGGAGAGGGAGAAGTGGAGAAGAAATCGGTCAGCCGCAGGTGAGTCAGTTACTGTGCGAGGTATCAGAGTTTTTGTCTTTTTATATTTCACTTTAATTCAGATTGAATCCCCTCTTCAGCTAATTTTTAAAATACTATTTTCATAATGTTTGATAAATACAATAGTTTTACAAATTGGCCCGTTAGTGGGCCTAAAAGAAAACAGACCAAGTTTAAAGTAAATATAGCAATGATCCTATGAGTCCAATTCCATTTTATTTCTCTCTCATCCTTTTTTAGGAAGGCTCTATAAGTTTATATGTATAAGGTAATAATGTATTAGCTATATGTGGAATAATGTATTTGTTAAATACCAATGGGAACAGTAGATTAACTGTGTAGAAAGAAAAGAGACCTCCTCAAATAATTTAAGTGAGTGAAATTTGTCAGGCTGATGAAGAAAATGTGTGGGCCTGAAACCATTCTTAAATATCTTTTCAAGTCTGTTTTACCAAATACCATATGCCCATCCTAAGTTCAGTAGTATCATAAAATAAATTTCAGCAAGTGATAAACAATTTACTGTCTGGTGATGAAAGTTTGTTAGATTTATGACTCAACATTTTATTCTCCTGAAATTCAACTTAATTGAAAAATTATCTCCTTTGTGATTCTATTTCAACTTTATAGTATACATTTTAAATTATATTGCTTTAAAAAACAATAGTATTTGTTTTCTTCAAGTACTATTTGTGGATAAGATGAAAGTAACTACATTTAAATAACATTCTTTTTCTCTATCCTGTTTCTTAACCACATGTAGAAAAACTTAAAAAGGATTTTCACACTGTCATCACATAGCTCCCTCAATTTTTTTCTTTATGAAATCAAATAAAAATGATTCCCAGAAATTTCCACTAAAAGCATAGCTTTTAATATTTAGAAATGGTACTTAAGGGTCATCTTAAATATCTTTTTTCCAGCAACATTCACCTGACACTCAAGTAATCACGTTGAATAATTGTATATACTAGATTATATTATATATACTATATATAGTAGCTAATATAGACTAAAGATTTTAGTGATCATATGCATGCTTCTAAATTCATAGAGTTGAAGAACCTCTCATTAGCTCTGTAACTTTTAATTACATTATGAATATAATTATGGATACATAATGTTTTATTCCACTCATTCAATTTTGAAAATTTCCGATTTTGAAAATTAAGAATTTTTTTAAAGGTTAGGTTTATAATGTAACAAAAATATATTTAAAAATTTTAATAGATGAACCAACCAAACATTTATTTATGTTATGTTTCAGTGTTCCTTAAGCTCCCAACTCTGTCTTTTAGGTTTTAATAAATTTCAAATATTTATATACCCTATAAGATAAATTATAATTTAGCAAAACTAAATTTTGTATAAGAACTGAAGTTTATTTTTAATGTACCTTTCATAAGTGTCTTTAAAAATTTGGTTACCTAATATTAAGAAAAGTCAAAGTTTGCATTTTCCAAAATTGTGTTCACTCTTACCATTAAGATTTATTTTTAAAAGATTTCCTTGGCTGTAGTATGGACCTGATGAGCATACATGGCCTTGATAGCTAGATTTAGCAATCTGATCTCTCATGGGAATACTGGAGAGCCATTGAAGTTTTACAGGCAGATGATACATTGAGATAGTATTTAGTATGGAGAATGGGTTGATAGAAGGGTGTTTTGGGTTATTGTACAAAATACCATAGATTGGATGACTTAAAGAACAGACACTTAAAGCTTAGTTTTTATGGTAATTTCTTACATAGGAACATATATATCCACTTACTCATGTTAGCAGTTTTTCTCTTTTTATAAATCAGTATAATTTACAAAATTAAAGTTACATAATTTGTATATTCACTGTAGAAGAAAAAGCTATATTCAAGTGCATTGCAAGTCTACTAAGAAAAGTAAATTAAATAAGAAAACTAAGTCCCCAAAGGTGGCTTAAATATTTTAGGTAAACATGAGTATTGTGACATTATTGGATTCTTTTAGGTAAAATAATTGTCAAAGTGTGCCTTTGTAAATGGTGCAAACAGCACATATTTATAACTGTCCTGTTCCCCGACATTTTTAATATTCACATTCTCCACTTTCCCTCCTTCATCCTCTCTCTCCTACCTAAAAAGAGAAACAAAGAAAAATAAGATCAGGACAGAGGAGAAAGTACAGAATTTCAAAGGGAAGAAACAGTCTTTCTCTCTAGTGTAGAAATTCCCATGATTGTCTCATGACCACATATTTTTTCAGTTCATAAAATTGCCAAAATCAGAGCCTGGCATGGTGGCTCATGCCTGTAATCCCAGCTGCTCAGCAGGCTGAGGTGGGAGGATTGCTTGAGCCTAGGAGTTCTAGGCTGCAGTGAGCTGTGATCATGCCTGGGTGACAGAGCAAGACTCTGTCTCTAAAAAAAAATAAAATAAAATTTTAAAGCATTTCCAAATCATTAGTACTTTTGGTTATCTATGGCAGCAAGTCTCTGGAGTTAACTTTATGGTTAAAAAAACCAACAACAACAAAACACAGGAAAGCTCTAAAAATACTGAAAATTATAATGTGGCAAAAAGGGTAGTTATATTTAAAGGAAAGTCACTGCTCAGTTTGAATTATAATGGGTATAGCTGCCAGCCAGAGAGGATGTCAGTGTGAAATCATTATCTATTCAAAACTCAGTACTCTTGATATATAACTTTTTACCTGGATGTACTTGAAGTACTCTATTATCCTTTGGTCATTTTTCCATTTAAGCAGTAGGGTGAGAGACTAGACTAGCCTACCAGCTCTTTAAGCAAGGAGCCATTCAAAGTATAATTTTACTGAAAATTTGTGGTATTGCTTCTATTGGTAAGGAGACATCTGGAATCTGTTAAAGCTGTTCGTCACTTTGTATGTTAAACCTACATCTTACTGAGTGCTTAATATTTAAACTGGAGAATGATATTTAACAATTTAGTTTTCAACAAGTTTACGTACAGTAGGATCTTTTCCTAGTAATGCATTTTCAACAATGCCTCTCTAGTTGTTTATTTGAAAGAAGGACTCAGGCGGGGCGCGGTGGCTCATGCCTGTAATCCCAGCACTTTGGGAGGCCAAGGCGGGTGGATAACCTGAGGTCAGGAGTTCCAGACCAGCCTGGCCAACATGGTAAAACCCCATCTCTACTAAAGATACAAAAATTAGCTGGGCATGGTGGCGGGTGCCTGTAATCCCAGCTACTTGGGAGGCTGAGGCAGGAGAATCGCTTGAATCCAGGAGGCGGGGAGGTTGCAGTGAGCTGAAATTGCACCATTGCACTCTAGCCTGGGTGACAAGAGCAAGACTCCGTCTGAAAAAAAAAAGATAAAAGGACTCAGGGGAAATACAAATCCAAAACGCTCTCTAGCTTCTCTCCTTACATCTATTCTAACTTCCTGGGATTTCTAATCTCTTGCCTCTACCCTTTTTAAAATGTACCAATCCCACTTTCTTTCTAGCCCACCTTCTCGATTCCTATATCTTGACTACTGGATGCATCTCGGCAGAATCACATAGTCATATACAAGTTGGTATTATTATGGATTTCTAGATTCCCCCCCTTCTGTGTCTCCAGTGCTTCCTTATTACTCTCCACCATGTTTACTTCACGCTTCAAACTCACTCAGCCGATCACCTGGCTGCTTGTTTTTTGTGAAATGAGAGTAAATTTCTTCAAACCATATTCCTTTCTCTTCCCTGCTTCGAGAGTAAAAACTAGCAAAACTATTCCATTTTATTTCCTGTCCCTACATCCTTCCTGTTTATTTCTACATACGCATCATGTAGTTTCTCGCCCACCACTCCACTGACACTCCTTTCACTAAGGCCATCTAGTTGATAATCGAATGGCTACTTTCCAGTTTTTTTTTTCCTTGGTCTTTCTGCTTGGAGATTTTTTTATCTCTTCTCTCTTGAGACTAATCTCTCTCAAGAACCTTACTATTTAAAGTGTGATCTGTGAAGCAGTAGCGTTAGCATCGCTTGAGAACTTGTTAGAAATACCAGGTCTCAGGCCCTATCCTACACATTTTTAATTAGAATCTGCATTTTAACAAGATCCCCAGGTCATTTGTGTGTGCATTAGTTTGAGAAGCGTCCTGCAGAATATTAATTTTTATCCCCACTACTCTTGGATGAGTTCGAGTTTATATCATCGTAGTTCTAAGTCAGCAACTTGGTATACTATGTTCTCTGACTCCCTAGCGAATACCTATGTGCCCCCTTTTCACACTTCCCTAATAGTATGGTGTTAGATTATATATATATTTTTTTCTTCTTTGTGTATCCTTATGCTGTAATTTTCTTGAAGGTAGTGATCCTGTCCATTTACATTTGTATCTCCCTGTTCAAACAGCATAGATACCCAAATATTATTTTAAATAAATAAACAAATATGAATAAATTCTTCTTTGACAAATCACTTTCTTCTCTGGATCTTGTAAGTAGTTTGCTTGTATTTTCAATTGGGATTTATTGATTTGCCTCTCCTTTGCCAAAACTAAGCTCTTTAGAGACTATGTCTTATTTATCTTTATATCCTCAGAGGCTAATATATAGTAAGCATATAGTAACTGGTCATTAAAATTTGTGAAATGAGTGGATAAATAAAAGATTTAATCAATTTGTGTTCCATTATAGGAGTGGTTTTTGCTCCCAACTGCACATTAGGGTCACAGAGGGGACTTCAAAAAATACTAATTCCCAGGCCCCACCCTCGCAGATTCAGAATTGTTTGGTCTGAGATAAAGTCTGGGAAGATCCTTTTTTAACTTTTAAACTTTTAAGTATAATATACAAACAGAATGTGTCCTTATTAACTATATATAATGCACATAAGCGTACAGCTAACTGAATTTTACGAACAAAATATATCCATATACCCCTCACCCAGATCAAGAAACAAAAAATTGCCATTACTTATAAATTCACCTCTTGCCCCATTCTGGTTACTTCTCCCTCATCTCCTAATAGTAACCACTTTTCTAACTTTTAAAATAATCTGATTTTTAATTGACAAATAGTAATTGTATATATTTATAGGTTACTATGTGATGTTTTGCTCTATGTATTGTAGAAAGATTCAATCAAGCCAATTACTGTCTTTATTCACTACTTTTTTTGTGTAGTGAAAACATTAACAATGTATTCTTCCAGCAATTTTGAAATATACAATACATTAACTATGGTCAGCATGCATTACAAAGTTTATTTTTTTTTTTTTGAGATGGAGTCTCGCTCTACTGCCCAGGCTGGAGTGCAGTGGCACCATCTCAGCTCACTGCAACCTCTGCCTCTCGGGTTCACGCAATTCTCCTGCCTCAGCCTCCCAAGTAGCTGGGACTACAGGCACGTGCCACCACACCCGGCTAATTTTGTGTATTTTTAGTAGACACAGGGTTTCACCGTGTTAGCCAGAATGGTCTGGATCTCCTGACCTTGTGGTCTGCCCGCCTCAGCCTCCCAAAATAATGTTGCGATTATCGGCGTGAGCAACAGCGCCCGGCCACAAAGCGTATTCTTCTAGTCTAAGCAAACTTTGAAAAATGTCTGTTTAGATTCTTTGCCTATTTTTTAGTTGTATTATTTGTTTTATTGCTGTTGAGTAGTTTGAGTTCCTTATGTATTTTGTATATTAGCCACTTATCAGGTGTATAATTTGCAAATATTTTCTCCCAATCCACAGGTTATCTCTTCACTCTATTCGTTTCCTTTGCCGTGTAGAAGCTTTTTAGTTTGACGCAATCCTACTTATCTATTTTTACTTTGGTTGACTGTGTTTTGGGAGTCCTACCCAGGAAATCACTGCTGAAACCAATGTCATGGAGCTATTCCCCCATTTTTTTTCTAATAGCTTTGCAGTTTCAGGCCTTATCCTTAAGTCTTTTATCCATTTTGAGTTGAGTTTTACATATAGTGTGAGATAAAGGTCCAGTTTCATTCTTCTGCGTGTGAATATCCAATTTTCCCAACAACATTTATTGAAGAGACTTTTCTTTATGTATTGTGTGTTCGTGACACCTTTGTTGAAAAGCAATTGACTGTAAATACCTGAGTTTATTTCTGTACTTCCTATCCTGTTTCATTGGTCATGGCTGTTTTTATGCAAATACCATGCTGTTTTGATTACAATAGTTTTATAATACATTTTAAAATCAGAACGTGTAATGCCTCCCACTTTGTTCTTTTTGGTTAAGATTACTTAGGCTATTTGGGATCTTTTTCTGGTTCCATACCAATTCTAGGATTTTTTTTTTCCTATTTCTGTGAAAAATGACATTGTAATTTTGATAGAAATTGCCTTGAATCTGTAGATCACTCTGTGTAGTATGGACATTCTAATATTAATTCTTCCAATCCATGAATCCAGAATGGGATATCTTTCCATTTATTTGTGCCTTCTTCAATTTCTTTCAATGTTACATAGTTTTCAGCAGACAGATCTTTTACCTTCTTGGTTAAATATGCTCCTCTAAGTATTTTTTTTTAATGCTATTTACTTTTCTAACACCTAAGAGCATACGTTAATTTGGGGAAATAGTACTTTATCAAAGCTCTGTAGATATTCGAATATACATTCAGTGTTAAGAATTCTACTCCCAAACACATATCTGCTTGATTATTTCTGAGGTATAGAATAATGTAAAAGCGAAGGATATTTTATATGGTTACTTCAGGTCTTTCACAGGACTTTTGCAGTTCAACAGGGATAAGACATTTATCTCAACTGCACTTGGTTTTAATCTTAAGAAAGATAAAAGGGTCAAGAAAGTGAGAATCAAGTAATTTTAGAGAAAGAAAATATGATATTTGAGTGTTCCTAATGTTTCTTTTTTAATGTGGCTGATAAGGAATAAAATCAGTATCTCTTAACCTTGTTTGTGCATTCGAATCACTCCATCCCTGAACAAGCAAATATTTGGGGCAATAGTACTTTTGTCAAAGCTCTGTAGATACTCTAATATGCATTCAGTGTTAAGATTTCTACTCCCAAACACATACCTCCTTGATTATTTCTGAGGTATAGAATAATATACAAGTGGAGGATATTTTGTATGGTTACTTCAGGTCTTTCACAGGACTTTTGCAGTTCAACAGGGATAAGACATTTATCTCAACTGCACTTGCTTTTAATCTTAAGAAAGGTAAAAGGGTCAAGAAAGTGAGAATCAAGTAATTTTAGAGAAAGAAAATATGATATTTGAGTGTTCCTAATTTTTTTTTAATGTAGCTGATAAGGAATAAAATCCGTATCTCTCAACCTTGTTTGTACATTCGAATCACTCCATCCCTGAACAAGCTGTTTATAAATTTTGGTATTCAGCCCTAAGTAATTTTTTAAAACACTCCCTGTTGGTATAATATCCAGCCAAGAATGATGAAAACTGTGGGGTAGCGTGCAGCTTGTGTTTTGGAAAGTTCTATTTTAAAGTTTATTGTAAAGAATCCGTTTTTGCCTGTAGGTGGAGCTCAGCTACTGCAAGTTAATCATGTAAACCAGATTGAGTTGTCTTCCCTGCTTTAGTATCTGTGTATTGATTCATAATAAATGACTAAACATTAAAATCAGCTGAAATAAATGGACCAGATAGTAAAAAAAATCAATGGTTTGTTATGATGATTACAGCATTATGGTAATGCTGTCTTTTATTGTGCAATTTCTGTGATCTGTAATTTTATTGTGATTCTAAATTAATGTTATCAAATTGGAGTATAAATCAAAGAAATCTTAACATACACCTTAAAATAATAATCATCAAAAATTTTCTGGTAATCTTTCAGGGTTAACTAGAATGGCATCAATCTTAGTGTTTGAACAGCTTCTAATTTTATCAGCCATTTTCCGTTTATATGCCATGTTTAGTTGACTGCAGCACTTTTCTGTTTTTATGAAAAAAAAAGATCTTATTTGTTAAAGTTAACTGAAATTTGTGTTTTGCTCAGGAGTTCTGTTAGGTTGACTGAATGTAAGATATATTCCTATAATGATAGCATCAGGATTTAGATATGAATATTGAAGTTGCAATTAAAGATCTTATGAATTGATTAAACTTTAAATTATGGAGCATGGGTTAATAGAATCATGTTTTCATGCCTTCTGAGGCCTGAATAAACATCTAAATGAGCTGTTGCTAATTTTTGTGTTTCAAATCTTTTGTTGAGTTTGGAATATTTGATTAGAATTTCTTATGGAACTTTGAATATTTTTTCCCCCAGGATTTCTAGACTTCTCAGAAATATTAATAAGCTTCTTCTCATACTTAGATAATTTTTGACTCTTACTATACTTAGTGTCTGGCTTCTCTTACTTTATGATTAGATTTAGGAAGTACAGAGTTATCATTGGTAAAGAAACATTGTTTTCTTTAGGAAGTTAAAAAACATAGTTCAGTATTTAAATTTCAAAAATTTAAAAGATAGTACAAATTTTTAAATGATAGTACAAATTCAAAAAAAAGTTAAGTAACAAACATTGAAACCCACAGATAATTCTAACAACCCATTTTAAACCATTGAAATTGTCATCTCTAGCATGATAATAGCACATGAAGATATGCCCCTCTTCATCTCATAGAACATTTATAAGCAAAGAGTAAAATTAACCAGCTAGAGCATTTCTGGCTTCCTTTCATTCTCTTTAACCCCAAGGTGTTGGACTGAAGCAGACAGTAAAAGAGAGGAACAGAAATAGAAATCCAAGATCTATACACTGGGTAATTGGTCTCTGAATAAAGAAAATTTTCAATTTTTCTTTGCTTTAATATGGAGTTGTGGCAATCCAAATGTATTTTCAGGAAATCTTTCTGTTGAACAGCAGATATTAAGCTTGGACCAGTCCCAGGTTTAATGAAGTGTACATGCTGATTGTTACTAGAACTTCATTTTTATTTTTGTACATATTTTTTCCTAACCAATCATTCTGTTCTCAAATATATGTTATTCTTATTCTCATCCACTATGTAAGAACTGCTATGTGCCAGGAAGTGGTAGGCTCCAGGGACATGAAAATAAAGGAGACATGATTTCTATTTGCAAATGTCCACAATAGCGTAAGAGTAAGAATTGCTGGCAATTAATTACAATTCAGTATGACAAGTGCTCTGCTAGACATGCAAAGCACAGTGGATGTTAAGAAGGCAGTATATATTTCAGGAAGAGATCAAAATACCAGGTTTAAAAGGGTTGAACACGTAATTGCCATTTTTGCAAATCAAAAACAATTAAATAACAGCAATTTCATATGTATCACTCTGATGCTAATAAAGTAAGTCATTTTTTGGAGCCACTATTTAAAAGGAATAAAACTTTAACATTATGTTCAATTCTTTAAATAATGTTGCATCATCTCCCAGTGTAGACTAGGTGGTTTGTTTTAATTGCCTTTACCATTTATCTTTAAAATTTTGGAATAGTATTAATTGTAATAGAAACCATACTATATTTGGCATTTCTGGCAACCTTCCGTTTTTCTTCTGTTTTGACATTAATAGCAAGAATTTTTGGATACTCTGGATTAAACCGTTTCTTGGGCCAATTGAAATAAAAATACCACTTTTAAAGTGCCTATTCAGTTCTTTGAGAACCAGTTAATCCATATCCAAGGAATAACCTTCAAAAAAAAAATTTCTTGAACTTCAGCTATATTTCAGAAATATCAACCCTACTGTTTTTACAATTAGATTTTGTATGGCAGACAGGAAGCAGTGAAATGCACATGTGGGGGAAGCTTCTCCTGTCAAAATGGAAAAGAGGTATTTACATCTCTTTATAATGTATTGATTTATATTACCCTTAAGAGTTACAATCCATTGATCTCACTGCATCAGTTTATAGGGAATGGAATTGTGCATTTGAAACATAGATTTGAGATTATATGCAGAAAAACATTTTTTAAGTTATTCAGCATTTGTCTCTACCCCAGAACAAATATAGTCATGTTGAAAAATTGTGAAATATTCACTGCTTTCTTGCCTTCCTAGGCCATATACTGTGAATTCCCTGTAAATTAAATTGGCAAGTATAGTTTGGGAAGATAAGGAAGAGAAGGGCCACTAAAGAAGTTAGGTTCTTCTTTGTTTTACAAAAAGTTGAAAGTACATGAAGTTATTCAAGAGCCTGAGGGAAAATTATAATTAGTGATTTTATTTTTGCTATTTCTAGCTCTTGTTTTACTCCCCTTTTCCTCTAACTCAAGCTTGTCCAACCCATGGCCCATGGGTCACATGCAGCCCAGGATGGCTTTGAATGTAGCCCAACACAAATATGTAAACTTCCTTAAAACTTTATGAGATTTTTTTTGCGATTTTTTTTTTTTTTAGCCCATCAGCTATCCTTTGTGTTGGTGTATTTTATGCATGGCCCAAGACAATTCTTCTTTCAGCGTGGCCCAGGGTAGCCAAAAGGTTGGCCACCCCTGCAACTGTTCAGGGGTTCTACCACCCTTTGGGTACTACTTCGATTTTGCACATTTAATTCTTCCTTTGAACTAGATACTGTGCTAGGGCCCAAAATACTGAAATTAGTAAGCATCAGTCTCTTTTCAAGCTGCTTAGTTTCTAATAAGCAACTTGGAAACAATACATAAGCTATATAAATAAATAAGGTCTGTGAAGGGATCGTAGGTATTCTAGCTAGGAAATTATTCTGTTATTTCACAAATATTTATTATTATTCTACCTTGGGGCCAGGCACTTTGCTAAATCAACTTATTTCCCTAATATAACTTCCACAGCAAAGCTATAGATATAGTTTGTGTTATGATCCTTGTTTTACAAATGTAAAAACCATAGTTTAAGAGGTTAAGTGACTTGCATTATGTCTGATGGCTAGAAAGCAGCAAAACCAGTACTTGAACCTGCAATGATCTGACACCTCTACAGAGCCTAGAGAGGGGTTGGCCAGAGCCAAGCCATGTATGTCCAGCTAAAGAAAGACCTATATAAAATGTATCTAGCAAAGATGTGACATTATTTCACATATAACTCTATGTAAGCATCAGGGATGGATTAGAAGACTGAAGCTGAAAGACAAATTAGTAGATTATTACACTAGTCCAGGGAGAAGTAATAAGAGCCTAACTAAGGTATAGTATCTGTGGGGATGGATTTGAGAGATATTAAGGAGGTAGATTTATTAAGACTTGGTAACAGTGTAGATGTAGGAGACCTAAAGGTATATTTCAAATGTACCAAGGATATATTCCAAATGACTCCTAGCTTTCTGGTTTGGAAGACTGGCTAAGAAGTAGTAGTGATAAGCATTGAGATAGAAACTCTGGAGGTTGCTAGTGCTCTCCTCAGACATTTTTGCCCTGTTGGTCCTTCCTAATATACCTCAGTTTTGCTACACATAAACAGATATCCTGAATTGTTTCTTTTTCAATTGCTTTCTTTATTAGTCAGCTTATATTATTAGGTTATACACCAAAATCTCAGTGGCTTAAAACAGCTAATGTTTGTTTTCTTGCTCTGGCTACATCCTGATGGGCAGCTGTGGATCTGCTCAACATCATCTTCATTCCAGGCCTTGGATGAAGAAACAGCTCCTCTCTGAAATGTGCTGCTCTCGTGGCAGAAGGAAAAGGATGAAGGAATCATATACTGACTCTTAAAGAGTCTGCTTAGAAGGGGCATATGCCACTGTATTTCAGTGGCCAAAGCAATTGATATGGTTAAGCCTGATGTCAATAGATAAAGTATAAACCTTCCATAGGGAGGAGCAGTGAGCTATTGGAAAAGAAAGCAGTCTACTACAGTTTCTATGATTTAACCAGGAATTGCTGTCAGTATCTGTGACTGTATAAATTAATCATCATCTTCCTGGCAGCCCAGAGGGAAAAAAAAGGGCAAATATAATAAAGATGATACAATTACCATTACCTGAATTTTAAAAAGAGCTATATACATATCAGTTCCTAGTTATTTCAGACTTTTAGGGGTACAAAATTCTAAAGGAAATTTTATCTTATTAGTCTTTATACCAAGGGTGGAGAAGAATATAATGGATATCTTCCATAAGTTTCACAGATGAAAAACACTTCATATACATTAAACTATAACTTTCTTATTAGATATCTTAAGAATTCTTTGGTTATAAGGAATAGAAACCCACTCAAATTAGCTCAAGTAAAGGAATTTCTGTATGAAAGAACAGGGGAGTTGTACAGAATCCAGATAAAAGAATACAGTCCTGTCAAGAAAGCAAGTTGTCAGGAAGTTGTATTTTCTCTCTTCTTTTGCAGCTTTTCTGTTATACTTTTCTTCTATTCATTTGTTCCATTGTCCTCTACAAACCTGTTTTCTCTATAGAGCTCTAGTCTGCCACCTCTTGCAGTTCAGTTCTTCAGAAGTCAATTGACTAGATTTCTGTGTCCAAAATCTGAATATTTGGGGGAGATAATCTTACTGGCGTGGCTCAGGTCAGGTGTCTGCTCAATTATGCCATTGATAGAGGAAATGGAAAGCCATGAAGTATGCAGATGTGGCAAGGATGAGTAGCTCCTCCATTATCTAGACTTCCCTCTTACCAGAATGCCAATATGTAACTGAAGTCATGGCTGCTTAGCTGAAACACGTTCATCAGTCTCCTTTGTAGCTAAGTATGGTCGTATGACCAAATTTTGGCTAATGTAGTAAAACAAGTGTGTCAGACATTCAGGCAGTCTTTTTTTAAAGGAAGGAAGGAAGAAGCTAGCCTTCTTTCTTACCTGCCTCTTTCTGCCATCCTGGCACACAGATTTGATGACTTGAGATAAGGACGGTAGAATAGAGAAATAGAAGGAAGGAATATGCGTCCTTGAAGACTTTGTGGAACTATTGTTGCAGCTTGAAATGCCTATCTCTGAACATTTCCTATATGAGATAAGGTAACTTTCAGGTTGATTCAGTCACATTAATTGGAATTTCTCTTATGTGCAGTAGAACCCAAACTGATACAAGTCTGCTTTTTTTCAGCCTTGTGAATAGGGCGGGTTCTCTAAGATGGGAATACAGCAAAGAGGAAATGAATGGCTGCATCATTATTTCTAATAGTTTTTGTAGTTGATTTTCTTGTTTTCCCTGGAAGAGAATTATATCACTTTGCAACACCCAGCGTCTCCACCCATCTTCTCACTTTTGGCTGATCACCTTGTATTTCATTAAGAAACAGAAGCAGTGAGACAGAACTTGTTCCTTTTCCCACCACCAAATCTACCCATCTACATCTGAATCTATTTTCTTCTGGCAAAGGCAACCCCTTCACTCTGTGTCCTGGTCCTCATATCCTCTTACTTTCTCATATGTTTTGGCCATGTTATTATCCACTTTACTCTTTTTGCTCACTTTACACCAAGCATATTGTTCTTTTCATACCAAGGTCACTCCTCTTTCAGGCCTTTTCACTTTGAGTTACCTCAGCTTGAAACTTTCTTCTTTGAGTTACTCTTAGTAGCTGTTCATTCTTTTTGTTCAGTCCCTTACTCAAATATCATCTTAACAAAAAGGCCTTTAAGACGATACTATTTAAAACAATTGCCTCTATTCCACCAGGGGTACTTATTCAAGTGACCTAAAGACAAATTTATAAAATTTGCTTGACTTTCATAAAATACATATGTTAGGATCCACTCCTCTAAAACGGCAACAACAAAAAACCTCAGAAGGTTTAGTATGTAATTTAGAAATCAGGTTTTTTTCTACAAAGTTCTACAGTTTTTTTAAGAACCAACCACCACTGTAGTGTTTATCAACATTAATCTTCTAAATGAGTAGATTGGTTTTATTTTGTTAGTTTTATGGAATCTTGGCCTTTACTTGTGATTGTCTTATAACAGCAGACACAATATAAACCATTCAGTAATGACCTACTTTGAAGTGAAGTCTCATAGAATTCATTATTATTATTTCCTAGCTTTTTGCCAATTTCGATATGTTAGTGATATTTGATCTCTCCTCCCTTTTTAGTCTCTTTTTTTTTTCTTTTTTCGAGACAGAGTCTCGCTCTGTCACCCAGCCTGAAGTGCAGTGGCATGATCTCAGCTAACTGCAACCTCCACCTCCCGGGTTCAAGCAATTCTCCTGCCTCAGCCTCCCGAGTAGCTGGGAATACAGGTGCATGCCACCATGCCTGGCTAATTTTTCTAGTTTTAGTAGAGGCAGAGTTTCACTATGTTGGTCAGGCTGGTCTCAAACTCCTGACCTCGTGACCCACCCACGTTGGCCTCCCAAAGTGCTGGGATTATAGGTGTGAGCCACCACACCCTGCCCCCTCCTTACTCTTTATTATTTAGATATAGCTATACCATGAATCTCAGTTCATTTAATATATGTGTGTGTGCATATATATTGATTTAATTGTGTTTACTGTTTAAATGCACCTATGTGAGTGTTAAACCTTCAATAGGATTTCCATTTTTATTTCGAAGTACATCAGTACCTTGTTATATTTTTAAATGTAATTTTACATTTATTTTTTGTACACTCAGATTTCTTTTACAGATTCTTAATACATGTTACTGCTTTTGCTAATTCCTAATTTCATGTTGTGAACTTAGCCTGCTTTTCATTTTAACATTTATGGTGTTGATTTATCTACTTCTTTACAGTTATCTTGTTTAAAAAGTCTCAAAATTATATGATAATTGGTGGATTTCTGGTCTTTCTGAAAAGTACTTTTCTTAAGGTCAAAGGCATATATTAATTGGCATATGAGTATAAGTTGCTGAATCACTTCTTTTTAATCTGTATTTTCAATTTGTTCTGGTAATTCATTAGATCAAAGGTATGTATGTACTCAACAGATAGGAAGTTAGATTTTTTCTTTACCGTATATTTGATTTTCTTGATTCTATTGAAAAAAGAATGTTTTCTTAGCTTTGAACATTATATAATGACTTCCTGCCAATTTCTTCTTCCTTTTAGATAAGCATTTACTTTAGTTTTATTAGTCATTACAAATTAATAGACAATTTCCGGGTATGCTTTTTTATTCACAATATTGACAGTAACTTGAAATATTTTAAAGGCTTTGTTTAACGGAGTTAAAACGAAAACCCTTTGGCTTGGCTCCAAAGCATCCAGATAGATATTGTGTAGGCCTAGGACAAAGGCTAGGGTGTTATGGATCCTTGTATTTTATATCCTGCTGCTGTTTGGTAAGAGTCAGTATTGGGTGAAATTTGTATGGACTTGTCTAGTCACCTATAAAAAATGATCTATGTAGCTGACCTGTGGAAATACATTTAGTGTGATAGAAGGATATCTAATCCTGATGGTATTGGAGAATAGCCCAGAAATCAAAGACGAGGATAACATTGCAGAGTTGTTCAACAGCCTTATTATTGGGCTTTATGCTTGTTCTCAGGTAGGATTTCTCAATATTTTAGTGAAGTTTTAAAAATTATGTTTTGTTCCTTTTATTGTTTTAGCCTGTACGGTCTAGTATGAAAATAATTGTGGAACAAAATGTGCTTACCTTTTAGTAGATATTTAAAGATCTTTCCTCTTAGGTTTTGTAGTCGACTAATTAGTAATAAAAATACACATGTTGCTTAGCCTTTTCCTATATGTTGGAAGCATAGGTAAATAAAGGCAAATAAAGTTAAAAAGCAAGTTGGGATCTAGATTATGTTGTCTTTTTAATGCTAGGTTCAGATGTTTGCAGAAGACAATGGTCACTTGACTTTAAGGACACAAAGTGAGAGGGCTCCTTTTGTTAGCCAAACTGGCTTTATTTCTAAGTTGTGTCAGTGATATATAATAATTTTCAGTGGGAAAAAAGGGACATCATACTGGATTTAATAATACCTGGGTGATGAAATAATATGGACACATATTTACCTATGTAGAAAACCTTCACGTTTACCCCCAAACCTAAAATAAAGTGATAAAAAGGGGGACTGATATGGTTTGGCTATGTCCCCACCCAAATCTTTTCTTGAATTGTAGCTCCCATAATTCCCACATATCACAGGAGGGACCCAGTGGGAGGTAATTGAATCATGAGGGTGGGTTTTCCCTTGTGCTGTTCTTATGATAGTGAGTAAGCTTCATGAGATCTGATGGTTTTATAAAGGGGAGTTCCCCCGCACACGCTCTTTGCCTGTCACTATGTAAGATGTGATTTTGCTCTTCCTTTGCCTTCTGCCATGATTATGAGACCTCCCAGCCATGTGGAACTGTGAGTCAATTAAACCTCTTTCCTTTATAATTGCCTAGTCTTGGGTGTGTCTTTATTTGCAGCATGAGAATGGACTAATACCGAAACAAAACACTTATTATAGTACTTTAGCATGGCCTGCAACACAAATTGATGACTTAAGACTCTTGCCTTTCAGTCTTTGGTATTATGGTCATAGTATGGGAGGATGTTTGAATTACCTTAATTCATGCAGTTTAAGGTCATTCAGGGCTTTTTACTATGAATATGTATAAAAATTCCTACTAAATACTTTTCATAAAACTGATAAATACTGTTTATTCCAACAAAGAAACATAAAAGACATATTTACATATGAGAAAATTTTATTCTTTAAAAGTTTTAACTAATATTTTAAGAGTGTTTGCAAGTTGATGCTATATATTTCTTTGAACTATTCTGTTGTTTTTTTTTTTAATACTATAACTGCTCAAGATTACTTTGGATGAACACCTAGCACCTAAACCAGGTAAAAACTAAATGGAAATAAAACCTTACAAAGCTGTAAATCTGACATGGAAATGTGCTATGCCAAAGGGACACACCTCATCTGGGCTCTTTAAGTTGAAACAACTCCCAGTTTTCAGCTAGAGCAGTGACCTGGCCTTAGTATATTGTGACATTGTACAACAATCTTTATCTGCTTCACATCACTCAACTTCTGTTTAAGTTAACTTTTTGTTATTGTTGTTGTTGTTCTATTTTCATTCTGATTCTTATAGCAAAAAGAAGTCCTTTTACAGAATATTAGGATACCTTGAACTAGAGGAGCCACTTAAGTATATGTTAACCAAAATCTAAGTATGACATACCTATTAAATCATAAAGAAGGTAAAAAAAAAAAAAAAAAAACATGGTTAAAAGAGACATAGATCAGTGGGACAGAATACAGAGTCCACAAGCAGACCCACACAAATATAGTCATCTGATTTTTTGACAAAGGTACAAAGATAATTTGATTGAAAAATAGCCTTTTCAACAAATGGTACTGTAATAATTGGAGATCTATGTGCAAATAAATAAATTTTGATGTATACCTTGCACTTTATATAAAAATTTACTCAAAATGGATCATAGATCAAAATGTAAAACTATTACACTTCTAGAAGAAAAAGGAAGAGAAAATCTATATGAACTTGGGTTTGACAGTGAGTTTTTAAACACAAAAACATGATCTGTGGACAAAAATGATGAATTAGACTTTATTTTAAAAAAAACAAACCTTTGGCTCTGTAAAAGATTCTTTTAAGGAGACTAAAAAACAAGTCACAAACTGGGAAAATAATATTTGCAAATCATGTATCTGATAAAAGACTTGTATCCAGAATGTATAAAGAACTCTGAAAATTCAACAATAAGAAAACAAAGCAATTTTTTAAATGGTCACAAGAGCTTAACAGATATTTCCCCAAAGATATTAGATGAGGCAAATTAACATAAAATATGTTAATTTCCTTGCTGAGGTGGACTATTATTAAGCAAAAAAGGACTTAACATTTTTTATGTATTACTTCACATTTCTGCATAGAGTGAACAAGGAACTAGAAGAAAAGAAAGTTTAAAGCATACTTGTTTTTAAAACTTACCTGTTTTAATCTACTACTGCAGGGAACATAGAGTTCTGACCTTTAGTTTTTTTGTTTTGCAGAAAATCCTGAAACTGCTCACCTTAACATAGGATTAGAGTAGTATTGCAAAAAGAGTAGGGGAAGAATGGTGAAGCTAGAGAGATTTTTCACCTTTCCCTAATTGTATTTTTTAAAGTTTAAGTTATTCAGGATTACTCTCCCAGAACTCAGCAATCTAGGATTGAAACACAGATATCCTTGACTTAACTGCCGTATTATACCTCTCTTGAGATGAGGATAAAGGAATGAGATATCAGAATGGTGTACCAAGGATATAGAAAGTAGGTGCAAGGGGATAGGTGAGAGTTTGATATCCTGATAACTGCAGGAACTTGTGTACAAGTGATTGCATGTCTGCAGGAATTGATAGAAAGTGTTAATGAAATAGACTGGGGCCGGATCATGATGGGCCTTGTATGGTATATTTGGAAACTGGACTCTGTCCTTTAGATGGTAGAAAACAATACAAAGATGTGAAACTGGAAAATGACATGATTAGTGTTTGTTTTTGAGAGATGACCATTGTATAATAGTGATATAGAAAATAAACTGGGAGGAGCCAAGGTTAGAGATTGAGGAGACAGACATGACATAATGAAAACCTTAATTGAAGCAGTGTTCTGTTTGATAGGTCATCTGCATCCATCAAACAGTTTTTCAAACATCTGCAATATCCAAGTAGCATATAGAAAGAAAAAATACTACCCTTCCCTACTAAAAAAGCTCTCAGCTCAACCAGATAGTTAGCTGTCTGTATACGATGAGATCTATATAAAACACAAGTTTAGAGAAAGTACAGTAGCTTCATGGGACAGGGAGAGATTAATTTTGAATTTATGGATTAGGAAGTCTGCATGTATGCAAGTAGATAGCATTAATTTTAGGTCTTGAAGAAGGGGTAGAATTTGAATAAGAGGAAATGGGTGGGGAAGGGAATTTCCCAGAAGAGGAAACTGAGAAAAGTACAGGGTATATTTGAGGAATAATCTATTGTGACCAGAGGGGAGAATATAATTAGAAATAAAGCTGGAAAGATAGGTTGGGACGAGATAATGATTTACCTTCCTGGATAATAAACGGTGACGATAACTCATTTTGCTTTATTTGTGAGTTAATTCAAGTATACAGATAAAAATATTAATAGATTAATTTTTTCTTAACACTAGAGTAAATCAATTTGAAGCATTCAATGTTGGATTAATATTGAATTTCTGCATTTTTGGAAAAGAGTAATATGAGTAGGAAGGTTTGGTAAGATTACTGTATTAGATTATTATTTTACTTTTTATAATTTGAAAATGAATATCAAATCACTACACTAAATGAGGTAGTGGTTTAGTGAGAAGAATGAATTTACATAGCATAATGAAAACAAAATTTATTTCTAGCACTATGCTAAAAATTTATTTGAATAACAAATGTTACTCAAATTTAATGACAATTGTGATCTATGAAGATTTAGGCTCTGATGCCAGCATTGTTTGCTAGAAATGAGATCTGAGGTAAATCAGCTTTTCTGAATCTCCTGCTTCCTCATCAGTAAAATGCAATCAATACCTGCCCTTCCTATTTCAATAGGGTTTTGATAAGATGAAATGAAATATGTACATGAGACTACTTTTAAAACATGATGCCATTGATGGCCTGTGATTATAAATTTTAAAGTATCATTGATACTCCACAGGTCAGTTCTATCATTTGGCAACCCAAAGAGAAGCTTACTTCTGATACTCTCCTACTGTGGCATATTTCAAAGTAAAATTAAAAATTAATTTTTCAGGTAATCAACAATAGTTGTGAAGCCTATACAGCAACCAGAGTAGTATTTTTTAAGTGACTGTATTTAAAGGGTATAGTAGAATTAATGAAGCCAGTCTATGGGGATAGGGAGACAAGACAAGCCTACCTACAAAATTAGTAGCTATTGTCTTCCATGAGTATTCTGGTTCTCCCACCTCCTACATCCCTTTGTTGGATACAGAGAATGACTTGGCATCAGATGCAATTATTACTGCCTAAATCATGCTCTGTAAAACATGAGCACATGAAATTGAGAAAGTAAGATATTAAAAACACCAAATGGTATAAACAGACTGAGCACCCTAAATACATAGGAAACCTCTGTAAAATGTTAAGTCAAGTGAGGTTAAATAGAATGCTTTTGAAGATGCATTTTAAGGTAGGTTTATACTGCCAACCAGCCAGAACCCAAACTGGAGTAAGCAGGATATAAGAGTAATTTTGCTAGTGAAAGGAATGGTCTCTTTTAAGATAATGTTTGCTACTTTTATTTTTGTTTTATTAAAATTGTTATTTTTATTTCATTTGTTTAATTTTGAATGTCTATAAAAAATGAAAGCATTATATTTGAGAACATCCTGTTTATAATAAAAACTTTATGACAACCTCATAGAACAAAAATAACATGTCTACCAATATGATTACAGATATGTTCACTGAAGGAAACAAATTTAAAAGATAAAGTTTGAACTTTAACTAGCTAGTTTATGCAAGTGTTTTATTTTAGAAACATAAATGCCCTTGCTGAAAACCCAATGACATTTATTGCTTAGGAAAACATCTTGCCTTATTTTTCCATCTATGTGTTTTTTAAATATAGCATTTATAGAAACATTTCAAATCTTACTAAAGAAAACAAAAATAAAATGTCACTCTTTAAAATAAAGCATTAGTAATAAAGTCTTCCTCTTTTAATAGTTTACTCGAGTATATACAATATTACAACTTTGTTATGCCAAGAGTTTTAAGATACAGCTTAAGAGTTTTAAGATATTGTTTTGAAAGATTTTTTTTCTGTATGTGACTCATTTATGAATGGAATATTTTTGTGGAATAACATTACTTGATTTTCTGCATTTCACAAGATGGTGAATGATTAATAAGTGGTCTACTGAAGATGGTTGTGCAGATCGTGACCTAAAAAGGGGACCTTAGTTATGGAATGTGAGTATAGGCTGAAATCTAGCTGGGGCCCTAATCACCAAGATTTCTGCGCTGGTGCGAGGCTGCGTCAGTCCTAAGCGTACCTTCTTCTAATCCTTCAGCCTAGAAAAGCTGTCCTCCCCCTCCAGAAGGCACCCTCCCAGACGAACTGTTCTTTTCTAATTAGCAGAAAGATGCCTCTATCATGGCAGCCTATGGATACATTTAAGAAGTAAAAGAAAATGGGCAAGTAGATATAATAGCATGTTTTCCCAATGGCTACAGCACACAGTAAATCAGGTGTGTCAAATTTTTAGTGACATATAAGGCAACTTAGAGACAGTATGTTGCAATGGTAAGGAGCTCTGGGAGGGAGTTTGGAAACAATGCTTCTAGTTTTCATCTTTTCCCCAGCTATTTGACATTGGGTGTTCTTTTCCTAAAAATGAAAGAATTGAACTACCTGCTACCTTTAAGGGTGGATCTAGGTCTCAACATCTGTGAAAGTTATATCTGGAACGTAGTAAGCAAGGAGAGGTTGGAACTAGGAATTTACCAAGTTGGCAAGTTTCATATGTTATTAAAAGTCCTTGAGATATATATTTACATGCTGTATTAGTATGTCTTGAAATCATGTAGTTCTCCAACTTCCTTCTCTACTTATTTAATTTGCTCCATCTGCTCTTATCCTTTTTCTTCTTGTCTGTTTTGGGGTTTTGTTTTTTAGCTTTTAAAGATGGAAGTTTAGATAATTGATTCTGAACCACTCATCTTCTGATGTATGCATTTAAAGCTTGAAATTTCCCTCTCATCACTGCTTTGTCTGCATCTCACCAGTTTTGATATGTTATTAGGATGGTTGGTTTTGTAAGTCAGCTTGGCTGGGTGATGGACCCCAGTTATTCCATCAAACACTAATCCAGGTGTTGGTGTGAAGGTATTTTGTAGTTGTGATTGACGTCTATAATCAGTGACTTTAGGTAAAGCAGATTATCCCAGGTAATCTGGGGGCCTGGTTCAATCATTTGGAAATCCAAAGAGCAGAGCTCAGACTTCCCTGAAAAAGAAGAAATTTCATTGTGAAGAGTAGCTTCAGCTCATGCCCAAAAGTTCCAGTGTGCCCTTCCTAATGCCTTGCTTGCTCTACGGATTTCAGACCTGCCTAGGCATCTCCCACAATTGTATAAGCTAATTCTTTGTAATAAATCTCTCTCTCTCTGTCTCTCTCTGTCTCTCTCTTAATTATCTATCCATTTATCTGTCTTCTACTCATTCTGTTTCTCTGGTTGAACCTGGACTGATAAAATTGGGCTCTCATTTTCATTCAGCTCAAAATATTTCCTCATTTCCCTTGTGACGTTTTCTTTGACTTATGGATTATTTAGAAGTGTGCTGTTTAATTTCCAAATATTTGGGAATTTCTCAAATAGTTTTCTGTTACTTATGTCTACATTAATTTCATTGTGGTCAGTGGACATACTCTGTATGATTTCAGTTATTTGACATTTATTGAGACTTGTTTTTTATCCCAGCATATGGTGAATCTTGGTATATATTCCATGTGCACTTGAATGTATATTCTGCTGTGGTTGTTTGGAATGCCCCCACTATTTTTTATGGCACTTTGGACTGGCATGTTAATGTTTATACTTAGAAACTTGCAAATTTCCTTGATCAATCAGTTTTTTTTTAAAGGATTGCATTCTTGATAAAGTAAAGAATAAGTAGTAAGTTCTGACTTTATAGTTCACTAATTATTTTGGTTAAAAGTTAGGAATGATGTTTAACTTTGTTTTTGTTTGTTTGTTTGTTGCTAAGATCACAATATAATACAACTGTTAGTGTCATGTCTTCTGCTTTCAGTTTTTATCCTGTAGGTTACTTAGAAATCTTAGTTTCCTTTTAATTATCCAAAATAAATTTTTAGTTGGTAAATTTTCTTGGACATGTCCTCCTTAATTTTCTTCAGAGCATTGTGTGTGTATGTGTGTGGCAATTTTGTTGTCTCACCCTAAGAGAAGAAAAAGTAAATGGAAATGAAAAAGCAAACAGCATATTCTTCTCTGGAACATTTTTCCCCACTTTTAAGAAAATGGTAATAACCTGGGTTAAAATTGCCTTTTGAATTTTAAGTGAGTTTTTCTTTTAAACAAGTGCAATGAAAGAAAATAGAAAGTTAACATAGCAGATTTTCCCATCCTTTCCTTAGAAGATTCCCCCAATCCTTTAAGTAATATACTTGATATTTGTAATTAATTTATAATTCATTTAACACAAAATTGTAAATTTCTCTAATAAATAGGAAAATGAAATAGATAATCCATTTAAGTTTCAATGAATTGAGGATATTATTCATGTTTGAGATTTGGAAGGTGCCTAGAGCCATCTGACCTAGTATCTTACCCCAGCCTCAGAACTCATCTTACTGGAATTTATTCCATGTCATAAGCTTTTATACCATGTTTGTATGAGGTTTATTTTTCCATGTTGTTCCTTTTCCCATTACCATTAGCAATTGAAACTTGACTGTGAAAAAGAACTTGTTTGTAGGAAATCAGGAATACTATGTTTTTATAGAGGAAAGAGTATCGCTTTTGAGTTAAACACATCCAGGTTGGAATACCAGCTGTACGACTTTTTAACTTAGTATCTTTGCATGACTTATTTAATCTCTCTGATCTTCAGTTTCCCTATTTAAAAACAGAAATAAAAATAATTATTTTACCAGATTGTTATAATGCTGATATGAATTAGTAGGCATTTAATAAATTATATCTATTTAAATTATATCAATTATAATATTTTCTTAATATTTCCTTTTTCTGTTTTCTTTTTTTTGAGATGAAGTCTCACTCTGTTGCCCAGGCTGGAGTGCAGTGGTGCCATCTTGGCTCACTGCAACTTCCACTTCACGGGTTCAAGCAATTCTTCTGCCTCAGCCTCCCGAACAGCTGGGACTGCAGGTGCACACCACCATGCCCAGCTAATTTTTGTATTTTTTAATAGAGACAGGGTTTCACCATATTTTTAGTAGAGACAGGGTTTCACCATGTTGGCCAGGATGGTCTCGATCTCTTGACCTCATGATCCGCCCACCTCGGCCTCCCAAAGTGCTGGCATTACAGGCATGAGCCACTGCACCTGGCCTCTTTTTATGTTTTCAAGACACTACATCCTTATTAAGGGCACAATAGTACACCTTTATCCATGGTTTTGCTTTCCATGGTTTTGGTTGCCCACAGTCCAAAAACATTAAATGGAAAATTCCAGAAATACATAATTCATAAGTTTTAAATTGTATGCCGTTCTGAGCAGTATGATGAAATCTCACACCATCCTGCTCTGTGCTTCCCAAGATATGAATCATTCCTTTGTGCAATGTATTCATGCTCTCTATGTACTAGCTACCTGGTAGTCACTTGGTAGCCATCTTGGTATCAAATTGAAAAATATAGTATATGTGGGGTTTCATACTTTGCACAGTTTTCACAGTTTGAGATCCACTGGGAGTCTTGGAATGTATTCCTCTTGGATAAGGGGGGACTATGTATTCTCTAATATATTTTCAGAATTTTTCAGGTGATTCTTTCTGAATGCTGTTCATTTTACTGTGTGACATTTTTAATCTAAGAAAAATGTATTATGCATTTTTAAAACAGCTAGGATGAGTCATTTGCACTGCCATTGTTTTCCTGTTGAGTAGCACTTAATCTTCTGTCCCACTTAATTTTCCTATGCCAAATGTGTATAGCACCTAAATAGAATTATGGAATTTTAAACTTGAAAGACCCATATTACTTGTCTCCCAGTGTCTTAGTCCATTTGGGCTCCTATAACAAAATGCAATATAAATAACTGAAATTTTTTCTCTCACAGTTCTGGAGGCTGGGAAGTTCAAGATTCTGCACTGGCAGATTTGATGTCTAGTGAGTGCTCACTTCCAGTTCATAGGCAGCTGTATTTTTGCTTCATCCTCAAATGGCAGATGGGGCTTGGGACCTCTCTTGGGCCTGTTTTATGAGGAGAATTAGTGCCCTTGTAAAAGAGGCCCAAGAGAGGTTATAAACATTCAGAGCACAGTACCCAGTTTCTTTATTTTACAAATAAAGCTTTTATGAATAGAAGATAGGTGACTTGTTCAAGATTATTTTGTTACTGACAACCTAGTCGTCTGAGTCTGAATGTAAATCTGGTTTAGTTTTACCTATACTATCCTCTGAAAGCTCCCAGGCTACTCACCAGTTTATAGCACATCAAATTCATAAACGGTTACTAAATTCATATTATTTCCCCCACCCATAAAATAATTCATCAAAAGAGTGCGTGCAAGCAAAAGGGCAGGAAGCTGCCTAAAGAAGCTGGTCACAG
Organism: Cacajao melanocephalus; assembly: GCA_963573385.1. NCBI lineage: Eukaryota > Metazoa > Chordata > Mammalia > Primates > Pitheciidae > Cacajao > Cacajao melanocephalus. The sequence continues at coordinate 51,380 of CAUYLG010044388.1, read as the reverse complement.
CCATCTGTGGTATGTGGTATATGGTAAATATTCAACCATTTATTTCATGGAATGAGTGAATGTTGAATCATGCAAATGAGAATATCAATGTGCAAAATTAAAATGTGATTTTTAATATTTCTTATTTATTAGAAACAGATTGTATTATAATAGAATACTTAGGTTTGCTAATGTCATTTCTTATAAAATGATTTTTCATGATTTGGATTTTCTAAAAACAAGCCTCACTTCTACCCTTTATGACCTATGTGTTTTATTCTTTTTCTTGTGAGATTATTTGCTAGGTCCAGGAAATTCAGTCAATTTCTAATTTTAGAATTAATGGCTTAATGTCAGTATTGGCTCAACTTATGAATGGATCATGTTTGTAATTTTATTTGTATGTTATTTAGAATTTAAGTAAAAATTTCCTTCAGAAACAGGCTGTAATTGATATTAATTTTTCCCCAATTTGCAAAATCTAATTTGGGATCTGTTAGAACTCTGCTAGGAAAAAAAAATAGGTATTAAGAAAGAAATATGTAACTTATATTTGTATACATATATAAATGTGTGTATGCATGTGTGTGTATATGTGTAAAATATATGAAATACCATTAGAACTACACAGAAGGCCTCATATACTTAATTGCTGAAGAGGTGCGGGCAACAACTTCAATGTCAAGTCTGAGGAAGGAAAATCATTTTAATCAGTTTATTCACTTTTTTAGTTAACATTTGAGCATCTGTTGTATGATTAGGGCATATTTAAAAATGCATATATCTCAGCTGGTTCTTCAAGGATTTGAATATGTAGTCTATTATATTATATTATGCTTTTATCAGCATTTGCCTTACATTACAAATATGGTTGATTTTTTGAACCACACATTTGATTTTGTATACTTCAGACATTCAGGAGTGCTCAGACAGGTTTACTACCCATCAGACTTCTGATAGTTTTCTAGCTTATTTCTATTTTCTGCTTAGTCAAGATGCCATTTTTCAAAATCTTGAATGACAGTTTTTTGAATTACAGCATTATAATTGCTAAGATAATTTTCATATTTGCTGGTTTACATTTTCTTCCTGTTAGAGAAGTTGAAAATCCCTAGTTTCCTCCCCTCCTCTCTGCCAGCATGTGTATATATACACACTGACACATGTAGAAGAGAGTGCAGCTTTATTCAGCATTTCTCAAGCTTTTTGGCCTCAGGACCCTTTACAAACTTAAAAATTATTGAGGACTCCAAAAAGCTTTTATTTATTTGAGTTATATGTATTAATATTTACTTTATTAGAAATTAAAACAAATTTTAAAAAAAATTTGAAAAATTTGCTGATTACCTGGGTGACAAAATTATGTATACACCAAACCCCTGTGACATACAATTTACTCATATAACAAACCTGCTCATGTACCCCTTGAACCTAAAATAAAACTTGGAAAGAAAAAATAACTCTATTAAATCTTCACCTAAATAACATATTTTAGAAAAAAAATAACCATTTTGTCAAAAAAATTTAGTGAAAAGAGTGGTTTTATTTTACATTTTTATAACTAATAACTGGTTTAATAGAAGGCAGCTAGATTCCTATATCTGCCTCTTTATTCAGTCTGTTGCATGTATTATGTTGTTTTCGTTAAACTATAGAAGGCAAATCTGGCTTTTCACAGGTACATAATATGAGAAGGGAGGAGTATTTAATAGCCCATATATTTGTAGTTATTCTTTTTTTTGTTACCTTCTCAAAACTCAACAAGTAGTAATTTCTTAAAAGTTGCATCCAGTGTAAAATCTAAAACCAAATCAATCAACTCTTCCTAGTCTCTTATACATTAAAACACATTGGTTTATTTTGCACTTTAAATGAATCTTTTATCCATGTGTGATTTTGTAATATTGTGCATTGGTCATGTGGAAAGCATTGATCCATCAAGTTATGCAGATCTTTCAAATGTTGATACATCTTGTCCTATAATATCCAAAAAATCACATTTGTTAATGTCATCACTTGTTTTCAAAAACATCTTTTAGTGTTTGAGTAATTCCATGGTAGTGGTTTTGGGTTTTCTAAAATTCCAATTTTTGGTTGAAAGCTCAAATTTTATTATTGTCTACTAATAGTTTCAGTCTTTTTTTTTTTTTTTTTTGAAGTGAGAAGTTTACTTTGTTTCCAGATTAGAATAACAAAGTTTGTCAGTTGCTCTTTCAAATATCAAGTATACCATAAAGAAAACTGGACAGTTTTAGTTCACAATCTGTATAATCGCACCAGTGTTTTTCTTCAAAACAATTATATTTATGTGTGCAGTAAAACTGCTTTGCGCATACTTCTGTTCCATAACACAAAATAATGTATTCAAATTGAAACTTCATAAAATTAATATTTTTTTTTTACTGCTTCATCAAGGATATTAAGTGAAACTGGCATTTTAAAAAAACTTCTGTGAGTACCTGGCAGAGACAAATACAATGCCTTTTAGACTTTGCTACATAACTTTGACTCATACAGCAGTACAAATGTGAAAACAGTGAAAGGGCAAATCACATTTAATGTTATTAAAATAGTATTTACCTCATAGACCCTCTTGAAATGATTTCGGCGTTTTCCAGGGTCTACAAACCATATTTATGAACTGCTTGTATAGTGGCTTTAGAGCATAGAGCACAGACTCTAGGACCAAACAAATCTGGCTCTGCCTAACTATGAAATCTAGAAATCTAGAGCAAGTTGTAACCTCAGTTCTCTCATTTGTAAAGTGAGCTTATAATAGTATTATATTATAGGATTGGTATAAGGTTACATGATTTTAAATATGTAAAGCTCTTAGAATAGTACCTGATAGATAGTAAGCCCATGTATTTCCAAATTATTTTATCTTATACACATAGATACTCACCCCCACACACAGATTTATGTATGTTCTGGCTATTTGAAAACTCCATTCAGGTTCATCTCACTTCAGATCAGCTCATGCTTAAACCAAACCAGATAAATGACACATAGTTTGGTTCTAAAGACCCTCAGATACAGTTCTTTCTGTATTTTGTTTATACTATTTTTGGTTATAAAATATCTATTTTGAATTGCTTTTATATCAGCGATGGAGGAATAAATGCTACCATCTGTATATATAACTAGATTCTCTTATTGACCAATGCGTGCTTTTGAAATAATTCCTTCAGCAGTTTAAATGTCTTTGAGAGGTATTTGCAGAGTGATATAAAGAGGTGGTTAGATTGTTTTGGACTACAGTGTTAAATGATGGCACAACTTGGTTAATCTTAAAAGTTAAAGAGCCACTTGCATTGTTCTATGTAGGCTTTTATTTTCAGTTAATGTATTCTTTGTAATCTGGATTGATTTGGAAGTTGATAACTCTGACATACTCAAATAGTTTTTGATTCTCTTTTTCGTATGACCTTCACCCAGAATTTTGTGCTGAAGCTACTTATGATTTTTACCACACAATGTAGGAGGAGAATGTTAAGTGGTCTGAATATAATCAAAATTATTCTTAAGTTAAATCCATCATTTATTCAGAACATATAAGCTCTTCATTGCTCCTGTGTTTCTTGAACATATTTGCCGGAACTATGATCTTTGCCACACAATATAGGAGGAGAATGTTGAGTGGTCTGAATATAATCAAAATTATTCTTAAGTTAAATCCATCATTTATTCAGAACATATAAGCTCTTGATTGCTCCTGTCTTTCTTGAACATATTTGCCGGAACTTCTGATTGAAAGTAAAAGTACCTAACCATACTTTTGGGGCCAACAGGAAACTTTATGATATTGATCATTAATAACACTGGATGAAATTATTCTGTTAGAATAGTAAATGAGAATTGCCAAAAATAATATGTATAGTACCACTAAACATGAGATGGAGAAGAAATCAGCTGTTAATTGTTTTATGGAAGCGGTCTCAAAATTTGTCACCCCCTTCCTTTTTTTTTTTTTTTAAAGAAATCACATTATAATGTGAACATTCAAATACATTCTAAACAAAGTAAAACCAACTTAAAAAAAATTCAACCTTTATTGAATTACATCTGTTTGCATAATAAGATAACAAGTACAACTTTTTTCTGTCATTTTGTAACCAGCAACATAACCCTGCTTTCTTCTGATTTGAACTTTCAATGAACTCCTCTGTAAAGCTCTTATATTAGGTCTCCTTATACTACCTTAGTATTATTTTTTGTATCATAAACACAAAGAGAACTTTTTCTTTCTTTCTTTCTTTCTTTTTTTAAACTAAGGGAACTTCGATGTAATTTTCTTGGTCTCTACAAGAGATCTGGAATAACTTCATATTTGGTTTTAACCTCATGTTTATAATTTAGTTTTTGGAGTTCTATGAAACACCTTTCACTCTAAGTTAGAGTAGATGATAATCACCCTTCTTAGTTTGGCCAAAAGGTAATGCTCAGTACAGTGACACATTCAAAAAGAAAGTGGAGCAATTTCCCAGCATTTGTCTTAACTGTATTTTTACTGATGTCCCTCCTTCCTTGTCTTTCTGGTGTTTGTTTCTGTTGAAACTAAAGTGTTTCTTTGTAAACTCCAAGGACACATGTGTATTCTATACCTAGGATCCAAAAGTTTTCCCATTCAAATGCTTATACTATCCTGTTTCTTCAGGCTGTGTACACCTAAGCTCTTAATCCTTTCCCCTGAGCCATCTCCAAAAGCAAGCTTTATATTTGGTGAAGCAAGAATTGCTTCTAAAGGTTGTCCTTGGATTCAGCTGTAGAACAGGAAAAGAGTTTGCAATTCTGGGAGTGTCCCTGGCTCCCACCGCCAAAACAACTGAAGGTTTCTGGAGATTGCATCGTATAGAAACCTCTCACATAATATAGAAACCTCTTGATAGTATAGAAACACATATTTTAAAATCCAAATTAAAACAAGAATGGGTAATTTTATAAAAAATATTTTTTTCTTATGGGTTTTACATTTATAACTATAATTTTATTTATTTTTGTAAATAAAAAGCTACCATTTCAGGCACATAATAATAGACTGAAGAAAGTTTTCTAACAATAGATGATTTCCACAAAAAGTATTCACTGTGCATTAACATAGTGTCTATAGAGAGTTGTTCTAATATCAGAATTAGAAATTTTAGTTTTCAAAAAGTTACTATTTCTGTGTAAAGTAAAAGTCCAAATCACATTTTATAAAGGATTATAGACTAAGTTGTTGCTCCTACTTCCTTTTACATACATGTCTATAAAACAGATGTAATCCTGGTTATGGATGTCTTATGCATTCAAACCCTGTAGGTTGCTGAACATTTGGCAAAGATAATTATATATTTTGGCTTGGCGTGTGGAAACAGCAAACTTTTCCACTTTCCATTATGTAAATTAGTAGTGGAAATAGTTCTATATTTCTCTATGATGTGATCTTGCTAAATATAGGTAATGTAGATTCATTTCTATTAGAAGGAACAATTTGCCCCAAACTGATGGTCAAGTTTTTGGTATAACTTAAATATCATTTTGATATTTGTTCACTGTGTGGAACCTCAGTCTCTTTTAACAATTTATTTTTTCCCCCTGAACATCCAAGGCATTATAGGCTCCAGCAAAATTGATTAGAATTTTCTGGTGACTTTTGTTTTATAGGACATCTCTATGGTTTATATTTTTGTATAAAGGAAACTACTGTATTTTAGCCTAAGGAAATAGACTTGAGTCTTGTCATGGTATGTGTTGCATCTGTATCTCTTGTTTCTTTGTAAGCCTATCTTAATGCTTGGGACTGTTGAAATGTGGGCAATCAAAACTAAACAAATATTTTAAAACTATTAGTTTAATTTTGGTGATAAAATGATTAGACATTAAATTACTTAACCCAAGAAGACACTATTTAATGAAGCAATGAAGTGTAGTTTATAAATTATATCCCACAATCAGTTTAGCAAGTTATTTGAATATTCAAATAAGTAAAGTTACATTTTAGCCACCCAGTCAGATGAGAGACTATATTATTCTTTTCACATTTATAGATAATAATGGTATCATTTAGTGAACCTTAAGCAAATAGCTTACAGTTAAGTTTAAATATTGCTGAAGCCCTTCTTTTTCCTCAGAGTGCTTAGAAATGTTACACCTTTGAGGTAACCTAATGTTCATTAGTGGCTCTGGAAGACAATGAACAGGAAAGAGAAAAGTTAATCTCAAGGCAGTCAGGCACAAACAGCACTGATTGTCTGTTATTTGCAAAGCATTATGTGCTATGTTCTATTTTTAAATTTCACTTTACCGTTTTTACTTTCATGCAATTGTTAATCAGAAGTACCTCCTCTGTGGAGATGTTTTTACCATTCTTGGAACTGCAGGGAGTTTTTCCCTTTAATAATACTACTGTTTTCAGAGGTCCCAGGCATGTGACCCTAAAACAAAAAAAGGCAAATTATTTTCCTACTTTTAGTATGTGTTTAGGAGTGAGTTGGCTCATTCACATCAAGCCTAATTTGATGTAAGTTAGTATGAACCTTTGGCAAAATCCATGGTTTAGAATTTGACTGGAAGGAGACAATAAATCTTACTGTTTAAATCACCCAACAGAGTAACAGTACTGTTTGTAACATTTCTCCAGCCTTCTTTCCTAAATCTGTTATTTTGTGATGTAAAGCCTTGGTTACTTTTCAGTACTTTTAAATTTGTTTTCAGAAGGTGGAGCCCAGAAAATGTGCCCATCATTGAGTGCTCTAAGTTTAGCTGAGGAAAGCAAGGACGTGGTAATATTTCTGTTCCAAAAGAGTTGTATTTATCTGAGTTACAGGACTGGTTTACATAAATGAGAAACTAAGATTTTCCATACACTGGGAAAAGTTTCAAAAGGATGGCTTTTGTGCTTGCCACTTCATACCCACCAAATGTTACAAACAAATACTCATGTCTGCAGTAAGCCATTTGTGGGTGTGCGTAATTGCGGTTCACAAGTCATTCAAGCTCAAGTCTTTTCCAGGTACAAATGAGAAACCCTCAGAAAATGAGTGCTCTCTCCATTTTTGAAATGAATTCAGCTATTAAGGTTTAAGAATTTTTTTTTTTAACCAAAGTAGATATATCAGAGGGTTTTTTGTTTCAGGAAGGAGTTCTAACACCTTTGGTGTAAAATGGCATTCTTGTAATCTTATCATATGTAACTACATTTTTCGTTGTTGGGATTAGGAGTTAAAGATGTTAAGGTCTGCAATAGCCTGCATAGTTTTAATTAACTTTTGAATAAATAGAACTTTTGCAGACTGATAAGTTTTTAATGTGACTCCATTGCTTACTTTGACTACTAAAGTGTCAAATTTAGTTTCAAAACTTGAGAAGATTCAAAACTCATTCTCTTTTTTATGGAGAAACCAGAAAAGATATCTGGTTTAAGTTACTGTGTTTAATATCTAGCATTCATCTTATCTCTTTTAAATAGCAAAATGATTTTTCCTTTAGCAAGAATATGAAGCAAGTCCAGGGTTAAAGAAATCCATTTTACCACTTTATTTTCCATTTTTGACATTTAAAAAAAAGCCAAATCTCACCTCACAGGGGTCTCTCTTATTTAGAGTTTTACAACTTAGTTGAGCTGTGTAATTTTGCTGAACAATATTTCCAGCAAAATGAAAAATGAACCATTTTTCAAGCTACAAAATATGAAGTAGTCGTTGCTGATCGTAGAAACCCCTTTCCTTTCAAAGTATTTTTTAAGTTGAAAATTTTCATAGTATTTCCTTTAGAAGGTAATACGTTTTAACCTTTCTAGTCTTTTAGATGTCATATCTAAAAAGTTGAAGAGTTCCTCAAAAAGTACCTTAGTTAATACTACATTTTTTTCTAGAGATCTTTTGATAATCTACATTTCCGGAGCAGAAGTTCAGCTCCTTAGTTAAGAGTAACTCTTCAACTAATCAAATGAACATTCTCTACAATTAGTATTGGTCATATAGTTGATTTATTCCTTAGGAATTAGCGTTACTTATTTGATCAAAGTCATTAGATTGCCTTTACTATCTTAGTTTTTCTCCAAGTCTTGTACAGTATTTTGGATAGGTTATGGATTGACAAAAGGAGAACATACACACATACATGTATACATTCACATGTGTACTTTTAGCTTTATGTTTCCAATTTAGTTAACCAAAGATCCAATGTTTTTAGAAGTAAAGTCAGAGTTGAAACAGATGCAATATATCAGCATAATTTCTCTTCATCACAAAGGTCCTTAATAGAGATAAATAGCTGCTAAAAACAATATACATATGGGGATGTGTGTGTGTGTGTGTGTGTATGTATATATATATATTATATATATATATATATATGGTATACAGATAGGGTTCCTGAATCAGGAAAGTTCATTTCTTACTATGTCACTGCCCTTTTTAAGTCAATATTCTAAAAGAGCTAACAATCTGTGGGCTATTTCATTTTCATCACTATTCCAGAGAACTTGAACTAATAATCTGTGGGCTTCCTTTTAAGGGAATGTTTATAATTACCAAACTTTCCTGGTTGTTGAACCAAACTCAGTGTCAGCAAGGACACGTTCTCATCCAGAGGGAGAAAGCAGAGCTAATACCCAGGTTTTATCTGCCACTAACTTAAAAGTGCTCTGGAAAGCCCATTTCCCTATAAGTATTAAAGCCAAAATTTATAACTTTGAATTTTAAAGTAACCCAGTAAGCTCTTGATTTTTTTACATCAAAGAAAAGGACAGAGAAGTGTAGGAATCTAAATTGACCAAATTTGTAAAATCACTTATGCTTGAATTTAGAATGATTTTTATACTTTAGTTTGAATGTGGGCATATCTGTCATATCTGCTTAGGGAATTTATGAAAAATAATCAGTTATATTATGAAAATAATCATTCGTACTGTGAAAATTTGATCTAAGAGGAACTGAGAAGCTGTTTGATCTCTTTTTAATGAGAAAAGAACATCTTTCAAAACAATGGAAAGTGGGGGCATTTTCAGAACTTTAATCCTTTTGGTGAATTTTTAACTTCTGTCTGGCATATGCTAGGTACTCAGGAAATGTTTATTGGATGAGTAAATAAGTGAAATACCTGTATTCACTGAGGCCCTTAAATGTGTGAGGTGCACAGAGTTTAGAGATGTGAGGACAGAGGCTTGACTTTTAAAATAGTTGTTGAGAAGAAACATTTATTCAGTATTCATCTACTGGATTTTGAATTGTGATGACCCTGTGAAGAGTCCAAGAATGAAGAAGGTGAGAGTTTGAAAGGCTATAGTATAAGGAAGTGTGTAATTCATTCAGGGATAGAAGTTGGTGAGTAGTTAATATATGATACAGACAGTGTTAAGGAATTTAAGGCAAGAAGAGTTGACCTCTATGAACAAGGAAAGCTTAATGGAATAGGTAGCATTTAAGCTAGGCTGTAAACGTAGCAGGATGAAACAGGTAGGAAGTCATTTATTTTTGGAGGGGACTTGAGAAAGTACTTGGAAACAAGAAAGCAGAGGGCCTGATGAGGGCAGGGCACTGGAAAAGGCCTAACTATCTCCATAGGAAAATACTGAGACTAGAAGTGTTGGGCTGGAATGTAGAGATCTTGAAGCAGACTATTTCAGCTTTCTTTTGGATCTATTTAATGTTTTTGAGTACTATCTTAATGAGACAGATTACAGTGGAAGAATACTAAAGGCAAAAAGATCAGTTAGGAATCTGTGGCACTTATCTAAGGGGGAGATTAAAGCACTTGAAAAGAACACAGAAAAGATGGGAAAAAATTGGTTGTGAAAAAAGAAGTGGCAAATTGACGTGGGAACTGACTGAGTGACCAAAGAGGAAGCAAAGAGAACTCCTGACACATCCTATAAAGGGACATTGTAACTTCAGGGTCATCTGTGGCCAGAAGACTGTAAATTATAAACTCCCTTAGATCTAGTCTCTAGGGGCTCTCTTTGGAGGAGACTAGTACATATAGGCTCCCTGCCAGGGACATAGCCCTTCAGGCTTGCCCTCTAGAGCTCAATCTTTGAGTCTGTGGCTGGGAATCAGGAGCCAAGTAGTCGGTATGGTGGGAAAAAGTGGTTTACTGTGCCAAGAAGAGAAGTGACCACTGCAGAAGCTGAGATGAGAAGACCAGTAGCAGGAGCCAGACAGGAGAGGAATTACTGCTGCACCCAAACAGTCTCCTCAAGGGATGGGAAGATAGAGCTTTCTTAAGGACGGAGCAGAAGGAGTTGGCAGAAAAGAGGGTTGATTGTTGTTGGTCTTTGTGTGTTTTTATGCTTTTTCATTAAAAAAAATATATTTATATATATATATTATATATTATATATTTTTAATATATATTTTTTAATATATAAATATATATTATATATATTTTATATATATATAAATGCCCATTAAGGACACACACACACACACACACACACTCATTAAGGACCTTTTAGAAAACAGAAGCAGGTAAATGTGGGAAAAAACCTGTTTTTTTCTGTCTGCATAGAACTCTTAATATTTTGGCATAATTTTACAAGTCTATGAGGCAGGTTTTTTCAGCTGCAGGTAAAACTATGTATCATATAAATGCAAAAGATAGCTATTAATGCTATTATTGTTTGTTACTATTAGTTTACAATAAGTAGACATAGATCACAAAAGGGAGCTACTGAAGAATTTTAAGCAGGGAAGGGGCATGATCAGATTTATATATTAGGATGGTTTCTTTGGCCTTAATATGAACAGTGAATTAGAATGCACTGAGGCTCGAAGTCTGAAAATCAGTTCTGAGGCCAGATCATAAGGGGCTAATCAAGGCATTGGGAATGGCCAGGCTGGGGCAGGGGGACTGGATAGCAAAGAAATTTGAGACCTTTGTAAAGAAAAATTGACAGGATTTGGGGGATTGATAAGTTGCAAAGGTAGAAAAGCATGTGTTGGGGTTCAGGGGAGCCCTCAGCTCCCCTGAGAGGACGTTTCTCCAAAGTTCTTGGTCTCCTTCTCTCTCAAGAATAAGAGAAGGGACCAGGTAAGCTCATAAAGCAAATACCAGACCCCAGAGTTTTTGCAGAAAGTGATTTTATTTAGGTAGAGAAAGAGAAATAAAGGAGAAGAGAGGAAACTTCCACGAAGAGTGTGGAAAGGGACTCCAGAGGGGAAATCCAGGAGAGAGAAAGACAGCTTCCACAAGGGTGGAAGGGGATCCAAACATGGAGTCCAAAGGGTTGTGGAAGAAGGGGATTTTTAACCTGGGAGGAACCCGCACCTTCTCCAAGTTCTCTGGCCAATGAAAGGAGTTCCTTGGAACTTCTGCTGGAGTGATTGACTTTTGATTCTTCCCATGCCTGTGAAAATTTAAACAAAGACAGTTAAGTCTCCTGGATGGAGAGAGATGGGAGTGGGTCATGGTACTGGGAAATTCTTGCCCTTAAAACTATGCCCCCCTGTGGACGAGGAAAGGGAGCACCTTCCCTCATTCCCCACCTCTGAACAGGAAAGTTCAACTTCTGTTGGAACACAGTGTCGATCGCTCTTTAACTACTTCCTGCTGAAATGGGGTGTAGAAGGGGCCCTGCAGTTGAGGTTTCCTCCAGAGGGGAGCCTTTCAGGGGTGCAGGTTATTCTAGAGGTCCACGACAGAGTTCACGAGCCAAGGACATCTGGGGTTCCAACAGCAGGATTATTTGTGACCTTATGGTTTTATAGGAAACAAATGTGACAAGTGGTTAAAGATGACAAGCCCAGAAGCTAACAAATATAGAATGGTTATAAACAAGCCTAGGAGAGAATAGAGCCAGGATAGTCGTTAAACAAGCTTTACAATACTGTTTCTTAAAGATTTTTAGCCCTGTGTTTGATTGATTTCTGAGTTCTGTGTTCAAAACAATACTTATTTACAAAATAGCAGCATTTTTCCTAGAAAGAGGCAGGTTCCTTTCCCACTATGAAAAGGATAATTGGAGTTCAAGAGTTATTTTGGTTGGGCCAACTTTTCCTCCTACTACCTGTAGAGGGCAGAGTTGGGGCATCCCGGTAGCCTGAGATACCCTGGCCATTTTGGCCCTCCCTGGCTCCTGCTGGGGTACAGGAGCTGAGGAGCCCTGATTGGCATTGGTAGAGGTAGTTGCCACAGGGAGTCCCGAATGTGGAGGTAGTCCTGAGGAGGGCTAAATAGGGAGGGGGTACAGGCCTGACAGAGCTGAGGCATATTTCTTAGGGAAAAGAAAAGTTGCACATAGCGGACCTCAAACAATTTACTCTCGCTTTTACAATACAGGTCTAATTGAAGAATAGTGTTATAATCTATACTTCCCTTTGGAGGCCAGGTCTTTCCACTCGGCAGGGGGTAGTTTGGCCATGCTGTTCGACAGAGGAAGATGAGCCGCCTCTTCTTCAAGGTCATATGTCAAATTGGTCCCAATTTTCCAGGATACATTTTAATGGGGACTTGAGCTTGGGAATAGAAGCACCCATCTGAAATCGAACACAAGGGATGCCCACACCCCCAGTTAAAGAAATTACAGCCACTTCGATCTAAGGCGCCCCTTAGGTAAAACGGGTACTGAAATGAAACGCCTTTCGGTCAGCACCCCGAAATTTCGTGTGCCCAAGATGTGTGATCCATCTTATCAGAGGGCCTCCCATGTACTGAATTCAAATCACGATCTACCAGCATCATAGGACCACTCACACTCACTGTCTGCATGACCTCCAGTGACTACCATAGAGGTATGGAATGAAGGGGGCTCTTGGGTTGGGTAGTAATTGTACCAATGAGCCCCAACAAGGCCAGTGAGGCTCAGGATATGGGTACCAATATTCCCCAGCAAAAGTCCAGTTTACACAGGCCAATTTATAATACTGCCCCAGAAGGGTAAACTTCTAGGGAGGGGCCATTAGAGCACACAGTTTAAAGAAGCCAGGCTGTATGGCTGAGGCTGGAATAGTACCCTCAGGACCGGGCCTCCTTTCCTAACCCATTTTCCATTGTAGGAAAATGTCCTTAGGGAATGCGAGACCTGCCATTAACTATTTGGGCCCTAGAACTGGTTTAACTATGATATTCTAAATAAAAAAGTTCTGCCGTAGAGAGAAAGCCAATCCTAAGCAAGGCAAATTATACACAAAACACAAAGTTCCATAGCCTTCAGCATTTGCATTTCCCAAGAGGTTTCCCTAATTCAAGACTGATTCCACCAGGGATTTGAACCAGCAGCCTTGCAATTGCAGGCCTTACCTTAGCCAACTGTGCCTACAGGCCCCTTGCATTAAGGCAAGGCAGAAAGCTTTCTTAAGCCATATTTTGAATGAGAATGCTGCACCCTGAGGCAGTGTGGCCTGCCAGAAAGCGGGGTGGGGCTGATGGCAGCTATTTCCTTTCTCAGCTGGGAGAGAAAAAAAGCGACTTGCTGCTGTGAGTTATGTGTGGGAGGGGAAGACCTGCCCCGCCCCTTGCTGTGTTTCATTCCGCAGTGATGCTGGGACCACGTGCGTACCCTGAGCCACATCCCCAGCCGCTGACCACATAGCTGACCACATAGGGACCTGCCCCTGGCAGGTGAACACCCTGGGGGAAGTTAGCCTTGTTCCGTCCCTGACTGCGGTTTTTAACAACCGGGTTCCAGGGTTTCGTGCTGGCCCTGCCTCCACCACTTTGCTTTAAGCGCTGCTGCTCTGCTTAGCGCGGGCAGCAGGAGTGTCCAGGGAAATTACAGCATTTTGAGCCTCCATGCCCGGCTGGGAAACACCAAGCCCTTGTTGTCCTTTCTGCTCGCAATGCTGGGGGCTGTGGTTTGCTGCGCTCACCCGGGCCCACCCACAGGGCTAGGCCATGGTCTCCGTTTGCAGCAGGCAAGGAGCGAAAGGCCCGTGGGGAGTGCTCCCCGACTCCACCCCGCCGGATTGTGCCTGGTTCTACAGCATTTGCCTGTCCCCTCTCCCTCAGGTTTTTGCCCAGAGAAACAGCCGAGAGGGAGAGGGAAAGCAGAGAGAGAGCTTGAAGGAAAAAAACTGCACTTTCAATTCTGGTGGCCCGCGCCACTTAAGATGATCTGGGCTGCGCCCCCGCGGCTTGGCACCACTGCTCTGGTTCCCTGTAGCCCTGCCTGGCTGCAGCCACTTCATGTGTTCTTAAAGAGATATGACAGAATGGGGCCGGTTTTACTTACAGTTAGAAGTCTTCTCCTGGCTGGCTTGCCAAAATGTTGGGGTTCAGGAGTTCAGGGGAGTCCTCAGCTCCCCTTAGAAGACGTTTCTCCAAGGTTCTTGGTCTCCTGCTCTCTCAAGAATGAGAGAGGGGACTAGGTGCGCTCGTAAAGCAAATACTGGACCCCAAACAGAGTTTTTTCAGAAAGTGATTTTATTTAGGTAGAGAAAGAGAAAAAAGGGAGAAGAGAGAAGACTTCCACGAAGAGTGTGGAAGGGGACTGCAGAGGGTAAATGCAGGAGAGAGAAAGACAGCTTCCATGAGGGTGGAAGGAGATCCAAACATGGAGTCCAAAGGGGTGTGGAAGAAGGGGACTTTTAACTGGGGAGGAACCCGCACCTTCTCCAAGTTCTCTGGCCAATGAAAGGAGTTCCTTAGAACTTCTGCTGGAGTGATTGACTTTTGATTCTTCCCCTGCCCTCGAAAATTTAAACAAAGACAGTTAAATCTCCTAGATGGAGAGAGATGGGAGGGGGGCATGGCACTGGACGTTCTTGCCCTTAAAACTGTGCCCTCCTGTGGACCTGGAAAGAGAACACCTTCTCTCACATGCTATAGCTATCTCAATTAGATGTCCCACAGGGACTTCAAATTCAACATGTCAAAACAGAAATTATAATAATTCTTAGCAAATTTATACCCTATCTTTGTCCATGTTCTGCTGCTATAACAGAATATGAAAGAATGGGTCATTATAAGCAACAGAAATTTGTTTGGCTGATAGTTCTGGAGGCTGGGAAGTCCAAGAGCATGGTGCCGCCATCTGATGAGAGCCTTTGTGCTGTGTTAGCCCATGGTAGAAAGAAGAAAGCAGAAGACTGAAAGATAAGTGAGAGTACAAGACAGAGGGAGGAAATAAGTTCAAACATCCTTTTTGAGGAGCTCACACCCATAATGATGGACCTATTCACATGATAATGAAATTAATCTACTCATGAAAGCAGATCACTCATGGCCTAGTCACCTCATAAAGGTCCCACCCCTTAACACTGTCACAATGGCACTTGAATTTCAACATGAGTTTTGGAGGGGACCTTTAAAACATAACACTGTACTAGATTCCCTCTTTCATTGAATATACATTTACCCACCTAGTTACCAAGCTAGAAATTTGAAAGTCATCCTGAAGTCTTATTTCTGTAATATCTATTACTACTTCTAGTCAATCACCAAAACCTATCAGATCTTCCACATAAATATTTAAGATTTGTTTTCTTATATATTTGTTATCACTGTATTTGCCAGGTTTAGGTATTTACTTTTGTCTTAAAATAGTAGTTGACAAAATACAGACTATAGACTTAATCCAGCCTGCCATCTGTTTCTGAAATAATGTTTTAATAGAACATAGCCACTCATTTACTTTTGTCTATTACTGCTTTTATGCTTCTATGACAGATTTGAGTAGTTGTGATTGAGACCATGTGGCCTACTAACCCCAAAACATTTATTTAATACTATCTGGTCCTATATAGAAAGTTTGCTTACCTCTGGTTTACAATATTATAATACAACTGAATTCCCTACTTTTAGTCTTCAATATGGCCTTTCCTACATTGATGGAGTGATTTCCCAAAACCCTGTTCTATTCATTTTAACCCCCATTACCATACTCATATTTCTGTAATGGCTCCCAGCAGCCAACAGATTCAAATCTACAGCTCCTTAACATGGCAGGTGATAAGTTCTAGTGTAGTTTTTCTTTATTTTTTTTTTTAAATTAGATAGGATCTTGCTCTGTCACCCAGGCTGGAGTGCAGTGGCATGATTTCGACCCACTGTAGCTTCTGCTTCCCAGCCTCAAGAAGTCCTCCCACATCAGCCTCCTAAGCAGCAGGGACTACCAGTGCATGCCAGCATACCCGACTTATTTTTTGTATTTTAGGTGGAGATGGGGTTTTGCCGTGTTGCCCAAGTTTGTCTCAAACTCCTGAGCTCAGGCGATCCACCCACACTTAGCCTCTCAAAGTGCTGAGATTATAGGTGTGAACAACCCTACCCAGCCTTTTTTAAGTCTAATTGTTTCTCAAAATTCCTTTGCCAATAAACCCTAGATCTCAGTCTTCAAGTCCTTTGTAATGTTTCACCTTAAAAGGAATCATTTATGTAAGAATAGTCAATCTCCATTAATGTTAATGTCATGAGGTTTACTCTTTCCAGGTTTTGTATAGGGCTTTTTTGATGAATCTGTGTTTTTCTGAAATGGTATTTCTGAAAATCATTTTTTGTCAGCTGTATATGGCAATACAAAGGAAGATAGTATTATTGCCAGACATTAGCTTTATTTGTTCAGCAAGAACTGTAAGATTTTCTAAGATTTTAATAACTCTACTGTTTTCATTTGTTTTCTGACTCTGAAAAGCCCATCATCATATATTATCAGGAAACTCAAGAGAGCCTTTCTTTGACTTCCAGATTCACAACAATGGAAAAAGTTAAAGATAGTCACTTTCTAGGAAAGAGAGAATAGAATCAAGGATTTGCTGCATATATGTGGGAGTATTGATTTTAATATCTCAACTCTAATTAACTCATATTGAGATAGTTTTTTGAAATATTAATGCATTTTATTTGTAGGTTTAGTCTCAAACACCACTAATGACATAACTCCCAGGAGAGACTGGCAGTATCCCGAAATCAGTCCACTTTTTATCCTCCACCCAATTAAAATGTAATATTATGTAAATGTTTTGACATATCTATATCTAGTAGAAAGAATTGTAACAGATAGAGAAAAACCTTATTTTCTAGGCAAACAAGTGAAATGAATTGGTAGATTTTGCTCTGGCACTTAAAAATTACTTGTTTATCTTTTTCTAAGCATTAACAGATTTTTTTATAGTGCTAGAAAATCAAAATGGAAGTATAGTCATAGTCATCTAAATACCTACATGATTTTTAAAATGTACTGGGTCCACTGACTGGTGACATCAACAAAATAACAAATAGGAAATCTCAAGCTTCACTTCCATACCCTGTTTCCCCCGCCACCCCCTCACCATCCCTGGCCCTGACCCAGAAAGTTCAGCTAGCAACTATCCACAGACTAGAGCATCCTTCTGAAAACTGCAACACTTGGAAACAAGCCTAAGGTACCCACATGGTTTGCAGAACTGAATAAAACCTGAATTAGAAGTGCAAGAATGGTCTTATTCTAACAGTGCTGCCCCTCCCCCTACCCCTACCCCTCCCCCAAGTCAGGCACAACACCAGATGGAGATTTTTTTCTCTGAACCCACAATTTCAACAGGGGGGAAGGGAATTGGATACAGTCATCCAGCATCCCTACCATTCTGATATGCTTCTTATGAAGCCCACTCCAGTCTCACCTCACAGGAAGCAGTCAGCCTGGCTAGACTGCCTGGAGTCAACTTGAAATAGATAAAGAAGGCAGAGGTCATATTGACCAGTGCATGGATCTTGACCTCTGTGTTCCTGTCAGCTGTGATGCCTGGTCACAGATACCAGCCAACCTCATAGTTGACCCTCAAAGCTGAGCTAATTGCCTTCAGAAGGATGATGGGAAGTTCATCCTAGCTTGAGTCCCTAGGCTGCTAGTTTCCCCACCCAGCCTCAGAGCCCACCTCTGTAACCCTGCATATGCAGAGACATGCCCACTTCCTCCCATTTTGGAGAAGTGAAGGGTCTATACCAGTTTGACTTGGAAGTCAAGCAGCAGCTTCCCCCACCCTCAGCCAAAAAGCCTGCTTTACAACCCCACCCTGGCAGGGAGACTCCCACGTTTAAGGATTTCAGAGAATTAAATGGTCTAGACTGACTTGACATGGGTATTCAAGCAGTGGCTCCATTCAGCCAATAAGCCATTCCAGTGACTTTGCACAAGCAGGGAGATTTCCACTTTCACCTATCTTGGAGAAGCATAGAGCCTAGATCGGCTTGACCCAGGCAGTCAAACAGCCACTCAACTCAGCTACAAGCCAATCCCATGGCTCTACCCTGACAGGGAGGTAATCCTCAATTGTGCGTTTCTAAGAGGCACAGCTTCTGGTATTTCCCTTCTCCCAAGAAATGACTCTGCCTAACCTTGGAGCCCAACTGCAGATCTCAAATAGCAGAACTGCCCATCCAGGGAATACAACTTGTAACTGGCCTAATGAGAAGCCATCACAGTATCTCGCCATTAACTCTGCCTAATAGCAGAGCCCAACCACTGATCTCACCAGACAGTGAGTAGAGTCTATCCAGCAGCCCATCTAACATTAGAAGAAAGGCAGCTGCCTAGCAAATTAGAGAACTCTCAACAAGCTTGCCAGGCATGGTGGCTCGCACCTGTAATCCCAGCACTTTGGGAGGCCAAGGCGGGTGGATCATGAGATCAGGAGTTCAAGATCTGCCTGACCAACATGGTGAAACCTCATCTCTACTAAAGATACAAAAATTAGCTGGACGTGGTGGCGCACACCTGTAATCCCAGCTACTCGGGAGGGTGAGGCAGGAAAATTGCTTGAACCGGGGAGGCAGAGGTTGCAGTGAGCCAAGATTACACCACTGCACTCCAGCCTGGGCAACAGAGTGAGACTGTCTCAAAAAAAAAAAAAAAACCAAGCTCTGACTCCCTGGGGTCATCAGTGTGCCCTTCACAGGCCAAACTAAATAGTCAGTATCTATCCATGCCAAAGAACACCTGTTGTAGTAAAGGCTAGAAGAGGGGTCTTTCTCCTCAAATGCATAGATAATAACACAAGGACACAAGAACTACAAAGAATCAAAAGAAATCCCAAAAGAAACTAATAAAGCTTTAGTAATGGACCCCAAAGAAATGGAGATCTTTGGAATGACTGAGGAAGAATTTAGAATGCTGCTCATTCAGTGATGTACAAGAATATATGGATAGAAAATGTAATAAAGTTTGGAAACTGATACGTAACAAAAGTGACAAGTTTGACAGAAATAGAAACAATATAAAACAAACATATAAATTCTAGAGTTAAAAAATACAATGACTGAACTGAAAAATTCAATAGAAAGTATCAGTGGTGAACTTGATAGAGCAGAAGAAAGAAGCAATGAGCTGGAAGACAACATTTGATATTATCCAGTCCTTCTCAAACTCTTCCAAAAAACCAAAGAGGAGGGAATACTTTCAATCCCTTTTTACGAGTCTATAAAAAGGGTTTTTTTTAATTATGTTACCAGAAAAGCAAATTACAAGTCAATATTCTTGATAAGCATAAGTGCAAAAATCCTCAAGAAAATACTGGAAAATCGGCCAGGCATGGTGGCTCATGCCTGTAATCTGAGCACTTTGGGAGGCCAAGGCAGGCGGATCACGAGGTCAAGAGATCGAGACCATCCTGGCCAACATGGTGAAACCCCGTATCTACTAATAATACAAAAAATTTAGCTGGGTGTGGTGGCATGCGCCTGTAGTCCCAGCTACTGGGGAGGCTGAGGCAGGAGAATTGCTTGAACCAGGGAGGCAGAGGTTGCAGTGAGCCGAGGTTGTGCCACTGCACTCCAGCCTAGCACCTGGTGACAGAGTGAGACTGTCTCAAAAAAAAAAAAAAAAAAGAAAGAAAGAAAATGCTGGAAAACCAAATTCAATTATACATTAAAAGAGTTCTCCACCATGATCAAATGGGATTTATCCCTGAGATGCACAAAAGACTCAACATACACAAATCAATAAATGTGATACATCACATTAACAAAATGAAGTATAGAAAGTATATGATCGTGTCACTAGATGCAGAAAAAGCATTTGATAAAATTCAGCATTCTTTTATTATAAAAACTCACCAAATTAGGTATAGAAGGAATGTGCCTCAACACAATAAAAACCATGTAAGAGAAGCCTACAGCTAATAATATACTGAGTGGTGAAAAGCTGAAAGCTTTTTCTCTTAAACCCACAATTCACCACTTTTATTAAATAGTACTAGAATTCCTTTCCAGAGCAAAAGAAATAAAAGGAATACAAATAAGAAAGGAAGAAGTAAGATTGGGAATGTTTGCTGACAACACAATGTTATATGTAGAAAATTCTACAGACTCCACCAAAGACTATTTGAATTAATAAATAAAATTGCAGGATACAAAATCAACACAAAGAGCAGTAGGACTTCTGTGCACTAATAATGAACTATCTGAACAAGAAATCAAAAGAACACTCCTATTTCCAGTAGCTACCAAAAAAAAAAAAAAGATTAGGAATAAATTGAACTATGAAAGTGAAAGACCTGTACACTGAAAACTATAAAACACTGATGAAAGAAATTAAAGAAGATATAAATAAATGGAAAGATATCTCATGTTCTTGGATTGGAAGAATTAATATTTTTTAAATGTCCATACTAACTAATATGGTTTTGATCCGTATCCCTGCAGAAATCTCATGTTGAATCGTAATCCCCAGTATTGGAGTTGGGACCTGGTGGGAGGTGACTGGATCATGGGGGTGGTTTCTCATGAATCGGTTAGCACCATCCCCCCTTGCTGTTCTCGTGATAGAGTTCTCACAAGATATAATTGTTTATCTCTCTTCCTCCTGCTCTGCCTGCTTCCTCTTTACTTTCTGCCACGATTTTCTGAGGCCTCCCCAGAAGCAGAAGCCACTATGCTTCCTATCCAGCCTGAAGAACCATGAACCAATTAAATCTCTTTTGTTTATAAATTACCCAGTCTCAGGTGTTTCTTTATAGCAATGGGAGAGCACACTAATACACTACCCGAAGTGATTGATATGGTTTGGCTGGGTGTCCCCACCCAAATCTCATCTCAAATTGTAATTCCCACATGTCAAGGGAGGGACCTGGTGGGGAGTGATCGGATCATGGGGAAGGTTTTGCTCATGCTGTTCTTGTGATAGTGAGTTCTCATGAGATCTGATAGTTTTAAAGTGTGTGGCAGTTCTTCTCTCTCTCTGTCTCTCTCCCTCTCCTGCTGCCTTGTGAAGAAGGTGCTTGCCTCTCCTTTGCCTTCTGCTATGATTGTCAGTTTCCTGAGACCTTCCCAGCCATGTGTAACTGTAAGTCAATTGACCCTGTTTTTTTTTTTTTTTTTTTTAATAAAAGAGCTTAGTCTCATTTTTAGCAGTGTTGGAATGGACTAATACAGTGATCTATAGATTTAATTCAATCACTATGAAAATTCCAATGTTAGTTTTCATAGAAAAAACAATCTTAAAATTCATATGAAACCACATACAGACACACACAAAAAAAATTCCCTCAAATAGTCAAGGTGATTACGAGCAAGAGAGCTAAGCTGGAGGTGTCATACTACCTGATTTTAAACTATACTACCTATACTACAAAGTTTTAGTAATTAAAACAGCTTGATACTGGAAAAAAGAAAGAAAGAAAAAGAAAACATATCAACCGATTGTAGGGCATAATAGAGAACTCAGAAACAAACCCATGCATGTGTGATCAATTGATTTTTGACAAAGGGCCAAAAACCTGCATTGGGAAAAGAATAGTCTCATCAATAAGTAGTTTTGAGAAAACTGGATATCCACATGGAGCATAATGAAATTGGACCCATATACAAAAGTCAACACTGATTAAGTAGACTTAAGAAACTATAAAATTGACAGAAGAAAACATAGGGGGAAAATGACATGATATTAGTACAGTTAATGATTTTTTGGATTTGAATACAGGTAACAAAAGCAAAAATAGATAAATGGTATTACATCCACTAAAAAGCTTCTACACAGCAAAGGAAACAATTAACAATGTGCAGAGTCAAACTATAATTGGGAAAAAAATTTGCAAGCCATACATCTGATAAAGGGCTAATATCTAAAATATGTAAAAACCTCAAACAATAGCAAGAAAACAAAACCAAAAATACCTGGGGATGGGACCTGAAAAAAGACATTTTTTAAAAGAAGACACAAATGGCCAACAGATATATGAAAAACTATTCAACGTCACTAATGATTAGGGAAATGCAAATTAAAACCACAATAAGCACACCTATAAGAATGGCTATTACAAAAAGAGGATAGATAAGTGTAGGTGAGGATGTAGAGAAAAGGGAACCTCTTGGTAGGAATGTAAATTAGTACAGCCAGTATGAAAACTGTATGATGATTCTTCAAAAATCTAACATTAGCATTATCATATGAGTCAGTAATACTACTTTTAGATATTCACTTAAATTATATGAAATTCATTTGTTGAAGAGATGTCTACACTACATGTTCATTGCAGCACTATTCACAGTCGCCAAGTTACAGACTCATCTTAAGTATCCATGAACAGATGAATAGGTAAGGAAAATGTGTTGTATTATATATGCACAATGGAATACTTTTTCAGCTTAACAAAAGAAGGAAATTCTGTCATTGGCAACATCAATGGAATTGGAGAACATTATACTAAGTGAAGTAAGCCAGGCACAGAAAGGCAAATACCATGTGTTTTCACTTACATGAGGGCTCAAACAATTAAACTCATAGAAGCACAGTAGAATGGTGATCAAAGAGGCTGGAGAGGTGGGAGGAATAGGGAGATGATGATCACAGGGTTTAACATCATTTAGGAGGAATATGTTGTTTGTCTTTTGTTTTGGTTTTTAATTCTATTGCACAGCATAGTTAATGTAGTTAACAATGAAATATTGCACATCTCAAAATTGCTAAGAAAATGAATATCTAATGTTCTCACTACAAAAGTATGTTGAGTATTTGAAGTGATGGATGTTAACTAGCTTGATTTAATTTTTCCACATTGTGTTCATAAATCATAACATCACTTTGTACTCCAAAAATGTATATAATGATAAATTATCAATTTACAATTTTAAAAAATACTAAAAAATGTTTGAAAGGCATCAAACTTAGCTATGTGATTTAATTTTGATGCTAGTTAAGCAATACCAAGTAAAAATCTTTGCTCATTTCAATTCAAGATGTATCGAGCACTTACTAAGTGCAAGGAAGTATGCAGAATGCTCATTTATTCAATACTTTGTTGGAAAGTTAATTATAATTTATCTCACTCATTTTCTTTTGTCTTCTCAGGTGACAATTTTAGAAACTAATAGTTTCAATTAAGTTCTTGAAACCAGACTTTCAGAGAAGTTTTTTGTTGTTGTTGCTGTTGTTTGTTTTTTTGAGACGGAGTCTTGCTCTGTCGCCAGGCTGAGTGCAGTGGCGCGATCTTGGCTCACTGCAACCTCCACCTCCCAAGTTTAAGCAATTCTCCTGCTTCAGTCTCCCTAGTAGCTGGGACTACAGGTGTGTGCCACCACACCCAGCTAATTTTTGTATTTTTAGTAGAGACGAGGTTTCACCATGTTAGTCAGACAGGTCTCGAACTCCTGATCTCATGATCCACCAACCTCAGCCTCCCAAAGTGCTGGGATTACAGGGTGAGCCACTGTGCCCGGCTTAAGGAAAGTTTTTTTGTTTTTTTTTTTGTTTGTTTGTTTCTTTGTTTTTGTTTTTGAGACAGAGTCTCACTCTGTTGCCCAGCCTACAGTGCAGTGGTGCACTCTCGGCTCACCGCAACCTCTGCCTCCCAGGTTCAAGCAATTCTCCTGCCTCAGCCTCCCAAGTAGCTGGGACTACAGGTGTGCACCACCACACCCAGCTAATTTTTGTATTTTTAAGTAGAGATGGGGTTTCACCATGTTGGTCAGGCTGGTCTCTAATTCCTGACCTTGTGATCCCCCTGCCTCAGCCTCCCAAAGTGCTGGGATTACAGGCGTCAGTCACCGTGCCCAGCTTCAGACAAGTTTTTAAACAATTATTTTAATTTATGACATAGCCTATCAGTATAATTTGGAGAGCATGATATTGTTACCTGAATTACTTCTCTTTCTAGTAGTAGTAGATAATAGTCTTCTACTGGTATTAAAACAGACATTTTCTTTGAGATGGAAACATAAGTAACTGGTTAGAGTGCTTCTGTAATTTTGTATCTGCTGCTAACTCATGCCTAGGATTTGTTCATGTTTATATGTGCACAAATAAACCTAAAGATCACAGTGACTTAAAATGTTTTAATAAGTTTAACTTGTATACATGCTGAATGGCTAAAATCTCCAGCATAAATGAAAATGAAATAAATAGCTATTAATAGAAGATTATGCCTCTGTCATAATCTTCAGAGCTTTTTTGCTGACAGCATTTATTAGATGTCTAAGATCCACTTCAGAGAGGGACAAAAGAGCCAAATAGTGTTTCAGACTCAGATGCTTCAACAGGTAAAACCTATTTATTATTTTTTATTTTTTGAGACAGCCTCACTCTGTTGCCCAGGCTGGAATGCAGTGGTGCAATCTCAGCTCACTGCAACCTCCACCTCCCAGGTTTAAGTGATTCTCCTGCCTCTGCCTCCCAAGTAGCTGGGATTACAGGCATCTGCCACCATGCCCAGCTAATTTTTGTATTTTTAGGAGAGATGGGGTTTCCCATGTTGGTCAGGCTGGTCTTGAACTCCTGACCTCAGGTGATTCACCTGCCTCAGCCTCCCAAAGTGCTGGAATTACAAGCATGAACCACCATGCCCAGCCACCATTTTTTTCTTAATTAAGGGCTTTTCATATTTTCATTTTCAAATAGAAAGCAAACCTAAACTTATAAACAATTTGAAAAAAATTACTGTTCCTTTGAAAACTTCTAAATACAACATTTTGACCTCTTTTAAGAGAAAATGACTTAGAATTGCATGAGTCCCATTCCCTATTCTTAGGGCATTGATTTAATGAACTTGCTGGCAAAGAAACTACAGACTATATATAGTATTATGGCATTCTCCCCTAACTCCTTACATTGAAAGGTGTTCATATGAAAAAAGGACTTGGTTATTTCTGTTCTCTCTAGAGTTCCTAAGGACAGAATCAAGATTGGTGAGTCAAAGTGACTAGGAAGCAGATTTTGGCTCAACAATACAAAAAAATTTCTAAGAAGTAGACCAGGTCCAAAATGGAATAAATCTGCAATATCAGAAAGCTGAAACATGGACAGTTTTATTTGTGTGTATATAATGAATTAATTTTAATGCTTCTTTTGACTTGAATCATGAACCCCTGTTTCTGCCTGAGGGAGCACTGCAAAACTTCTGGACCCTATTTCAACAGATGACCAAGAATTTAATTCTCTTAATATTTATTGAGCACTATCATATGCTTAGTATTTATTGAGCACTATCATATGCATTGACATTATCTTCTTGTCACCCCTTCATAGACTGCAAATTTCTTAAAAAATTAATTTTTAATTGTGGTAAAATACATACAACATAAAATTTACCATCTTACCCATTGTATTAGTCCATTCTTATGTTGCTATAAAGAAATACTTGAGGGTAAGTAATTTCTAAGGAAAAGAGGTTTATTTGGCTTACAGTTCTATAGGCTATAAGCATGGTATCAACATCTGCTTGGCTTCTGGTGAGGACCTGGGGAAGCTTACAATTATGGTGAAAGGTAATGGGGAGCCCGCATGTTTTAAACAACCAGATCTCATGAGAACTCACTCATTGTCATGAGAACAGCAACAAACCATTCAAGAGGGATCTGCCCTCATGACCAAAACACCTCCCACCAGGGCCAACCTTCAAAACTGAGGGTGACATTTCAACATAAGAGTTGGAGGAGACAAACATCCAAGCTATATCAACCATTTTTAAGTTAAATCATGTTATGTATATTCACATAGTTGTGCAACCAAACTCCAGAACTTTTTTCTCTGGCAAAACTGAAACTCTGTACCCATTAAATAACTCTTCATTTCCCTGTACTGCCAGCCTCTGACAGCCACCATTCTGCTTTCTGTTTCTATAAATTCGATTACTCTAGACACTTTTCATGTAAGTGGAATTATACAGTTGTTTCTGTAACTGGCTTATTTTACTTAGCATAATCTTCTCAAAGTTTATCCATGTTATACTATGTGTCAGTTTCCTTTCTAAGCCTAGATAATATTCCATTTTATGTGTACACCCAATTTTTTTTATTTCTTCATCTGCTGATGGACATTTAGGTTACTTCCACCTCTTGGCTGTTGTGGATAATGCTGCTATAAACATGTGTGTGCAAAAATCTTCAATTCTTTTGAATATATAACCAGACATGGAGTGCTGGGCCATATGGCCGTTCTGCTTTAAATATTTTGAGGAAGTGCTGTACTGTTTTTCAGAGCAACTGCATCATTCCCACCAGCAGTGCCCAAGGGTTCCAGTTTCTCTACATCCTCACCACCACTTGTTATTTCTGCTTTTTAAAATAGTAACCATTTTAAGAGGTGTGAGGAATATTGACATACTTCTGACTTCAGTGCCCTGTGCAATAAACTATACATAACAGCTACTGAATAAAAGTTTATGATTGAGATGGACTGAAACTTTGGATTTTCATAGTGTTTGCTTTATAAAGTTGATCTTTGATAGAGATTATTAATACAGTCTATGTTCTGTGCTTCAGGATAAAATAAAGACACATCTTAGAAATAGCTCTTCTTATGGCTGTTACTCTATTTCGGTTTTCAGCATCGATGTTGATTTTTATGTGTTATTCTCATAAATACCCATCACTCTCCTAGCTTAGGGTCGTAAGCTATCATGGCTTTAGTAATCTGCTTCTCTCCTTGATTCCAGCAATTTTTAAAATAACACTTAGAAAAGACAGACATGCTATTTTCTCTATAGGAAGACTATTGAGTATACCCTGGAATTAAGGGTTTTGAAGTTCTTTTTAAAAAGATTCTTGTCCAAAAAAAAAAAAAAATCTAGTGCATCTAGAATTGTGTTGTTTAGTTTTTCTTTTTGCTTCCTCCCCTGCAATGCCTATAGACTGATAGGAGATCACTGGTGCTCTGAGCCACGTTTACAGTGAATGTGGTCGTGTTTAAACTTCTGCTATCTTTAATAAAGGCTTGGTAACCTCAATAAAGTGATTTGGGAATAAATAAGCAACGAGCAGGAAGTTTTCATCCCCAAGTAATTAGAAGAATGTTTTAAGTAGTATTTTATTTGCAGTGAGTGAAATCAGCGTTCATGGAGACTAGTGTTTGCAACTAGAAAACATATGTCTTTCTCTGAACATGTCGGCTTTATAAAAAGTCAGGTGCTTTGTAGCTGTTTCCTCTTATATAGATAATGCTGATGTAGAGCAGTATTCAGTGAGTTCTATGTTTAAAATAACGAGATTTCAGTTAATTTATTTCTTTCTTTGAGAGCAATATAAGAAATAGGTAAGGTATAGTTGTCCTTTACTTATGAATCAAAACTAAGTGCCATGAGGAACAAGTAGAACATCTTTTAAACTTACAGAAATAAATGTTCATTGAATAATTACCAAAGCAAGCCTACACAAAGAGGAGTTGGGGACAATCAGGTAATACTATTCCTACGTAAATAATGTCCATTATGACCATTTCACAAATAACATTTTGTTGAGTACAAGAAAACTTCTACAGAAAGAGTCTTCACGTTCTCCTTTTTTTTATGTAAAAAAATAAGACAGTTGAGGGTGTGGAGGTATGAATAATTACCAAATTGAATATATGGGAATAACCTTTTTTATTTGGATATTTTCCCCTCACACTTGCTTTTAGAGAAGGAAATTCTTTCCTGTTTTAGGCCTCCAAGGGATAAACAGAGAAAGAAAATGGATGTTCATAAGAAATCCGGAATATGAGCAAGTCAAACATAAATTCAGCTATCAGGAGGAAGCTTGGGTTAAGGGGAATATTGTTAACATCACCATCTATCCTTGTTAGTCCGAAAGCTTACAGTTCATTCTTTTTGGATGCAGATTTTGTGGGGTTTTTTTTTTAGATGACTACAAACTCTAATATTAATCATATTTTAAAGCAGATATTTCATTTTCTTTTGAAAAAGCAAATAGAGGTCTTTTCATGGGCCAATATTTCACTAGCACTCACTACCTAATATCAATACTTATGGACAGTTGTTTTTTTAAAATACTTTTTTAAAAATGGTAATATGCTTATATTTTAATTAAAGCTTTCATAGACTGTATTTCAAATGTGAATAGTTTCCCTAGTTAGGAGAAATATTATGAAGCATTTACTGTAAAACCGATGGAGTTAGTTTTATTAAATTCTCTGAAAACAATTTTCTATCTTTATATTTTGAGAATTGTTATACCACTTCCATATTTATCTTCAAGAAACTTAGTGTGTGTGTGTGTGTGTGTGTGTGTGTGTGTGTGTAGTTCTCAAATTTTAATCTAAACTTATAATAGACTTTCAACAAATTTTTTTTTATTTTATTTTTCAATGGTGACATTTTGGAATAAGAAGTTTGTGACATACTGCTCTCATTGTAAACATAATTTCACAAATAATTTAGGGTCTTGGATCTTTCAGGGATACCATGTTCATTGGAAGAAAAGATTATATTAAGTAGGTGGCAATTTAAAGAGGTAGAAATTAAGTTAAAGGTAAGCATTTGGAAGAATATTATTTGGAAGCAGTAGAAACTGACTTAGTTGTCTACCCACAGCCTTTTCTATAATAAAATTCCATTTTTTATAACTTTGAAAATAAATTCTGTATTAAATTTTAGTATTTCTATAAATGATCTTCATACAGTAACGCTTTCTGATGGACCAGATGTTGCTAGCTAGTACAATTAGCCCAGTTATGTTGCAGAAAATCTGTAAATGTATAAAAGAAATAAAGAATAGTAGTATTTTAGTACCAAAGAGAAACGTGTAGGTTGACTGCATCTTCTAACCCATGCTCCCTGAGAAGGTACCAGATTGAAAATGTTAAAAGCTCATGCTTGATTTAAGGTTTGAGTAAGTTAACAGCTGGGCAATATGTTGTTTTAACGAAGCGTAGGAAGCACCATTTATTGTCAGTTTAAATTTCAGTATTCAGTTTATTCATCACTGCCTAATAAAGACCCTACTTCCTTTTTCACCACATTTACTCACTGACTAATGTTCTATCACTGTCCAAAAGAAGACAAAGACAGATGTCTCTGTGTGGGCAGAAGATGCTCAATCAGGAAGGCTGCATGATGTCTACCAGATTTAACAAATCTAGCAATACAAAGCATATAAAAGTGGACTCCTGAAAAAGATCTACTGCTTAGTAATTTAAGAATTACCTCCCCTCCCAAAGGACCTGTTTGTAGCTTTTGGTAACCTGGAGGGCATATTGAGTAGGCAACTGTTCCACATAATGTCTAATTTGTTGACACTGCAAAAAAAGGTTAAGATTATACTCAATATATTTGCATAAATAAGGAAGCGTTACTAAACTACTAGAAGCCGTGGAACAGCAAGCCAAAAATGGAAGGCCATTTAGTCAGGTCATATATATCAGAACAGTGGAATATCAGATCAGTAGTCAGGGACAGATCCAAGTCGCTTATTAAAAATTCCTCATGTTTTCTTCTAGATTTAATAAATGGTTATTAGAATTGTGATTGTGTTTTATATTATTTCAGTATCAATTGCACTTTAAAGGAATAGCAAGAACTTCAACAAAATCTAAAATTTTCTGCCAGGTGTGGTGGCTCACACCTGTAATCCCAGCACTTTGGGAGGCCGAGGCAGGCGGATCATGAGGTCAGGACATTGAGACCATCCTGGCCAACATAGTGAAACCCTGTCTCTACTAAAAATGCAAAAATTAGCTGGGTGTGGTGGCAGACGCCTGTAATCCTAGCCACTTGGGAGGCTGAGGCAGGCGAATCACTTGAACCCAGGAGGCGGAGGTTGCAGTAAGCTGAGATCACACCACTGCACTCCAGCCTGGTGACAGAGCAAGACTTCGTCTCAAAAATAAACAAATAAAAATTTCTGCCTATTAAAAGACACTGTTTTAAAAATGAATAGGAAACCACAGATTCCATTCAAAAATAAAATAGTGTTTTAAGTGGGCAAAAGACTTGACCAGACATTCATGGGAAGACAAATTGGGGCCAATAAACACACAGAAAATGTTCAACATCATCTTCAGGGCAATACCACTATGAGATAACACCCACTAGATTGACATTTTTTTAAAATGATTAAAAAAAAAAAGCAGATGTTAGCAAGGTTGTAGAGAACCAGGACTGTCAAACAGAAGTCACTGGTTGGAGTGTAAAATGTGACAAGCAATTTGACAGTCTTTATAAAGTTAAGCATACATTCTTCTTATGACCCACCATGCCCAGATATTTATGATACCCAAGTTTTTATCAAAGATATGAAAACATTTATTCACAAAAAGATCTGGACATGTGCATCATAATAGTTCATAATAGTCAAACAGTGGAAGCAACCCAAATTTACATTAATAGGATAATGAGTGATGAACAAACTGTGTGTTGGAAATGTTTATGGAGTACTAGTTAGTGATAGAAAGAAACAATCTACTGACACTACAGTAATTTCTGTGAATCTCAAAAATACTTTGTGTTGAGTGAAGAAACCTGACATTAAAGATAACATATCATATGATTCCATTTATTTGAATTGTTAGAAGTAGCAAAACTAATCTATGATGATAGAAAGCAGAACAGTGGTTGTGGTGGGATGGGGTGGTGGCAGTAGCAGGGAGGAGGGATGTTAGAGATTATGTGGAAAGTGGTACAAGGGAACTTTATGAGATGCCAAAAAAAAAAAACCACTCTAGGAGGTTGGGTTACACAGGTATATCCATCTGTCAAAACTTATTGAACTATGTACATTTCAGATACAGTTGATTACACTATAACTAAATTATATTTCAAAGAAAAAAAAGTTTTAAAAATGTTTCAAAGATTGCAAACCCTGATTAGAATTCCAAAATATTAAAGAAGAAACACTTCTAAATTCAATCTGTAAGGCAAGTATTATCCTGATACCAAAGTTAGGCAAACATACTATAAGAATTCATAGTAGAATGGCAAATATGACTATAGTGATAGAAAGTAGATCTATCAGGAATGATAAAGTTACTAGAGTATTTTCAGCATATTATTAAAAACTAAAGAGATCATTTATATCAAGGTTTGTCTAAGGAAGGTACTACGTGTGCAGTAGCATTCTAGAAACAGAATCAGATGATTTCTTAAGATCCTTTTCTGCTCTTTCCTATTAGGATTCTATTATTATTATGAGTGCTTATTATGTTTCAGGGGCTGTACTGAATCCTGTATGTTCATTTTTTTCATTCTTAGACCTTTTCCAGAGAACGTGAAAGTTTAAAATGTGATTGCTCTTTCAAAATAGTAGTATCAACATTTTATTGTTGACAAAGCTAAAATATAACCATAGTAACAAGTTTTTATTTGGCACATCCTTGTATTACACTCTAATATGTTAACTCTTTAAACCTTCACAACAACCCTACGAGGTAATTACTATTGTTAGACTCATTTTTTTAAATTGAGGAGTCATGGTCACAAGCTAAAAAGTGCCAGAGCCAAAATTCCAACCCTGTAGTTTCACTTCAGATAACCACGCATTTTACTGCTATGCCATTCTCACACACCATTACATTCTTAACCTTAACAAGTCCTTACAATTTAATAATGTTACCTATTTGCTGATATTTAAATGAATTGAAATATTATTAGTGGAAGAATTATAATATTTAAATTGATACTAGATTTTTAAATATATTAAAACCCTCAGTATGAATAAAATGTAAACATTATTAGCATTTATAGTAAACAAGACACCAAGCATCTCTATCTGTCTAAACAAAACTTTTTGCCTACCTGAGCTGTTGGGGCTGAGTGCCTTTGTTAGCCTATGAACTGCCCTTGTTTTTCTAATCATACCACCATTGTGTGATGGATATTATCAAAATAAGGCTGAAATACCAGCTCAGACTCCAGATTTTCTGGCTAGATTTTCAGTTTTACCTTTGGTTGTTTTGACCATGTTTTATGATGTGTACCTAGACAACATAAGTAACTCATTAAGTTACTAATGTTAATATAACATCAGTTATATCTTTTTAATCCTCTTGATATAACATTACTCCTTCTGGCTTAAAATTTCTCATCAAATTTTTGAGTGAGTATTTTGCATATATAACAGTGTGTTTTAAAGTTATACTATAAATACTTGCATTTCTTCGTAACTTGAAATACTTTGGTCTAACTCTATACAGAGTTTGAAATGTTAATTAGTGAATTTCTTCAAAAGATATAATTAGTTGATAAACTGTGAGTACTTTTGGTATGTTATCATCATACAAATAACTATATATTTTGGTATAGTCTTGTTTCAGTTATCTATTGCTGTGTAAAAATGACCCCAAACTCAGTAACTAAAAGAAGCAGCTTATAATTTTTATGGGTCAGGGATTTGGCTAGGGTACAAATTGGATGGATGATTCTGTTCTGCAATATCTGGGACCTTAGTTGGAGTTCTTCAAATGGTTAGGAGCTGCATAGAATACTCCATAGATGTTTTACCCCATGGGGTCAATGTCTCAAACCTTGACTCTACTTCTTGGATCAAGCCCTTAGTTCTCCATATGTGGCCTTTCCATGTGCTACCTTGGGCTATTTCACAACATTGTGGTCTCAGGTTCTGAGGTGACATATTTCTAAAATATCAGCTCTAATGTCCTAACGATTAACAAGCCTCTTCTTCTTGCCTTTTTTTTCCCCCACTCACCCTTATGCTAATGAGGATCAAGCCTCTTCTTGCATCAAAACTTTTTGTGGCCAAATCAGAGATATATATATAACCAATCTTCTCTATTATAGAGATATGTTTTCTTAGCAGATGGTCTTAAGCCTAGAGAGTCAAAGTGGGAAGAGACCATACAAGGATGTGAATCACTTGTACACTTATGTGTAAGTAATGGTTTACTGGAAACCACCAATGTACCAAACAGTTGACTAAACATGCTTAGCACACTTCTGTGTTCATATCACGTACTCTGTACTTAGTGATTGATTTAAAAATCAGGGATGTTTTTGTATATGCTTTTTCTGTTCATGTGAATTGTTTCATTTTGCCATATTAACCTTTAA
This sequence comes from Cacajao melanocephalus, assembly GCA_963573385.1. Classification (NCBI taxonomy): domain Eukaryota; kingdom Metazoa; phylum Chordata; class Mammalia; order Primates; family Pitheciidae; genus Cacajao; species Cacajao melanocephalus. Next base: position 18,297 of record CAUYLG010044388.1, on the reverse strand, counting down.
TATATTAATAAAGTTAGAAGAATGAAGAGGCTTGAGTAAATACTCTCTAATGGATGTCCTAGAACTGAGGTCCTTCTCTGTGCATCCATTAACAGCAAGGTAATACCAGATCCCAACTGCCATTGTGCTGCCTTACATTATGCTTCCATGTACTATTTGCATCTCTATAGGAATATAGGTTATTAAACTGTCATTCTCACTACTTTCCAAAGAAATGTTCAATGCCATGCTATTTAAAGACAAAATATGATAATGATTTTAATACAGTTTCATTCTTCCAGTGTTATATAGATACATGTGTGTATCCTGTGCATCTTGGTATGAGGATTTAAAAATCCATTTTAGGGGAAGGTTTTACTTGCAGAACACAGAGCGCTAGAAATCAAGTAGATTTATTTAAGTAGTGTGTTGCTTCATGTTCTTGGTGCTGTATAACAGAATCCCTTCTGCTAATTTAAGATACCAATGAATACATTAAAATGACATCAGCAAACCCACAGAATATACAGGAAGGCTGAAGAGCTAGGCTGAGTCAGGATGCAAGGGACTGCCTACCTGACAATGTCACTACTAGGAATCTGTCCCCACAGTTGCTGGTACAGCCCCACTGCATACTTATGGACTCCATGCTACCATGGCCAGCTCAAATAATCTTTTATCTTATCAAAAATAATTTAGGTACACCAAGAAGTAAAGATAATATATCATCCCTCAAAAACAAACAAACAAAACCCTAGAAGAAAACACTTATATACTTGTCACTTGGATTTAACTATTATCGATAGTTTGCTCTATTTGCTTTAAAATGCTTCAACACAGAAATAAATTATGGAAGTCATGATGTTTTACCTCTAAAAATATGAATATGGATATCTTAAAAAATAGAAAAACTTATATAACTATAATAAAATTCTTATATGTAATGAATTAATAATTCCCTAATAATCGTCTAATACCCAGCCCATATTCAAATTTTCCCAAGTGTTTTTAAAATCTTTTTTATAGCTTATCTGTATGTGTCCAGATCCAGTCAAGGTTTACATGTTGAATTTTTTTTAGTATCTTTAGTCTAGCTTTAGACCAGTCAAGCTACTTTAACAAAATACCATCAACTGGGTGGCTTATCAACAGGAAAATATAATTATTTTTCTCACAGTTCTTGAGGCTGGGAAATCCAGGATGAAGGCATTAGCAGATTCGGTGTCTGGCAAGGGCTCAATTCCTGGTTCATAGATGGCCATCTTCTCATTTGGTGGAAGGGATGATAACCCTCTTTGGGAGTTATAAGGGCACTAAACTCATTTGTGAGGGCTTCACCCTGATGACCTACTTACCTTCCTAAGCCCCCACCTCCAAATACCATCACGTTGGGAATTAAGTTTCAACATATGAATATGGGAAGGACAAAAACATTCAGTATTTCCTACCCTTTTAATATTTCTTGTATCTTTGACTTGTTAAAGGCGGGCTAGTTGTCCTGTATAGATTGATTCATGTTCTGGACTTGTTAGATTTTTTTTCTATGTAGCATCATGTAACTTGTTCCTCTATCCTCTATATTTTCTGCTACCTATAAGTCAGATTTAAAAGCTTGGTTCAGATTAAACATTCTTGGGATGGGTGATACTGTGATAGGTGACACTTCTTACACTGTCAAATCAGGGGGTTGTATGATGTCTAATTATTTCTCCCCTCCTCTTGTTCTTGTTTACAACAGGATATCACTCTACTGCCCAAGCCAGAATGCAGTGGTGTGATCATAGCTCACTGTAATCTTGAACTCCTGGGCTCAAGTGATCTCCCACTTCAGCCTCCCGAGTAGCTATGACTACAGGAATGCACCATCATGACTGGTTACTTGTTAAATTTTTTTGTAGAGACCAGTCTCACTATGTTGCCCAGGCTGATCTCAAACTCCTGGCTTCAAATGATACTCCCACCGTGGCCTCCCAGAGTGCTAGGGTTACAGGCATGAGCCACTGCACTCAGCCCTTCCCTAATTTACAGTTATGCTTTTTTTTAGCAGATATTCTATGAAGTAATACTTTGATATCACATGAATATATAGTTTTCCATCAATCCTTTATGTAAAAGTTTTGGCATCCATTGGTGATTCTTGTCCTGAATCAGTTCCTTCAGTAGGAGTTGCAAAATAATCATTTTCTGTCATTCTGTTTATATGTATTATCTTGCATTCATCTATAAAGAAAAGCTTTTACTCATCAGCTGAGGCTTTATTTTGAGATATGCTTCCTATAGAAAAGGCTGGATAATTCTTAATTTTTTTATTACCGATTTTTTAGTGCAAGTTTGGTAACAAGTGCGATAGTCACCTCTAACAGTAGCAAATGAAGTTTTCTTGTTTGTATGGCTGGCTTTATCTTTTATGAGTATTATTTATGGCTCATGGATTTTTACATATTCAATATGATTACATAAATGATAGCCATTATTCTTTTTGAAACTCAAATAATCTCAACTTTGGCCTCTTTTACTTTCCCTGTCCAATATTTCAAGATTTAGAGTCCTGGGCAAGAGCATCTGCTTGGCTCTGCTAAGGTCATATATGCATGCCCTAGCTGACAGGTGAATAAGATAAGATTTTTCCAGGTCCTGGGCTTCTGAAGTGGGAGGCAGTTCTGCCTTCAAACTACCTTGGGATTTTTTTTAAAACAGAAAGGCTGTTTGGGTGCTGCTTGGCCTAAACAGCAAATGCTGTCACTACAGTATTAGAACCTCTGAATTTATATTTCCTAGTATCTTTCTTTGGAGCCTGAAAAGTTAATTTCCCAGAAGTCACCTACCCATATGTTAATATGTTTTATGGGCTAATTAATATTGTTTGTTACAAATTTCTGAATTAGGATAAGTAGTATTTTTACTTATGTTGTTTTTAGTAGGTTTCAGGTATTGGGGAATATTACTAATCCTTGGTTCACAATGCATTTTGTCATTAAGAAATATGTTTTTAGAAAAATTTTAATTGACAAATAATTATACATATTTATGGGGTACAATGTGAGGTTTTAATATATGTATATATTGTGGTATGATTAAATCAAACTAATTAACATACCCATCACCTCATATCCTTACGTTTTATGGTGAAAACATTTGAAATTTACTGTTAGCAATTTTGACATATACATTATTATTAACCAGAGTCATCATGTTGTGCAGTAGATCTCAAAAATGTATGCCTCCTATATAATTGAAATGTTGATCAAAGAGAAATATGTTTAAAATTATTTTTGAAGTAGTTATTCCACAAACATTTATTATGCATCAACTGGGTATCTGGTACAAAATACAGCACAACATGCTAAGTGCATTTAAAAAAAAAACTTGGGGTAACACCAAGCTTAAAAGAGTACTACTTTGTTTGGCTGAATAGACCACCTTAACATTTACAGTGAGACAGGATGTGGCCCTGGTTGTTAAATATTCAGGGAATAACCTCAGAAAGACTGTGATTTCATCAAACTCATACAAGCAGCTAGTGGAATGAACCCAAATGGCCCACTTCTCAGTCTTTTTCTAATAATTGTGTATTTCATTTTGGAAGAATTATTTCAAAGTTCTATAGTAGAAGATAGTATTGACCTTTCAGTGTTCTGTGATATAAATACATAAAGGGAAAGAAAGGATATTTATGATATAGCATGGGATTTGACATAATTTTGCCTACTTTATATAGATTGGTATGACATAAACAAGGACTTTGCAAAAAGATGTGACTAGAAATGGTGACATCAAATAAGGGAGTTTAAATGATTGGATCATTGGTTAATTTTTTTATTGAGGTAAACTTGAAAGTAAATTTGCCTTCCTTATTTTTAGAGGGAAGGTGGTGTAATTTTTGTTTTAAGGACTAAATCTCTCAATATTTTTACCTTATAATGTTAAAGATTTTATTCATAAAGCTATACATTATTGCTAATTATTCTGGGCCCTAACAGCCAACAAATGAGCAAAGAAGAGTCATGTTAGACATATTTTTCAGGATGTGATGAATCTGTCTAGTCATATATATAAACATTATCTTCTTGAAATATTAATGTTAAAATAACAGTGCATCTTGAATCATCTTTTAATGGCACTGCTTATTTTGAAGTCTTCCAGCCACATCTGTCATATGTTGTGCCTTACAAGAAAATGAATCTGGATTTAAAATGTTAGAACTCAGAATAAGTTATTATAACCAAATAACTTATTCTGGGTTCTAAACATTTTAGAAAGCCTTAGTTAAAATAATTACAAATGTACATAACAGAGATTTTATATGTCATTGGAACTTGAGACCCTGTCCATCAAGGAGGTTTTTAAATTAGAGCCTTGGTTTTCATATCTTTAAAACAGATGATAAACCCATGACCTGCCCACTCTCTGAGACTCCAATTAGATTATATGTGTACACATACTTTGCTGATATGATTTGAACGTGTGATTCAGAAACCAAAGCTGGTGATTTTCTCTCCAAATCATCACATTAACTTGTAGGACTCCCAGAAGTACAATTTCCAATTGGTAATTGACAAGAGAGATCACTGGTTGATTCTTTTCTAAGTATAGTATATAGTACTTAGCAGGAAAAAAATACCAGAAAAGTACTAGGGTATAAGAGTAATTATATTGATGACTTATGTTTTACCTAAGGCTTAACATATGATAAAACAGTACACTATACTTCTCTAGTTTCTTAGGGTAGAAGGTTATGTTACTGATTTAAAGTTCTTCTTTTTGAATATAGGCATTTACTTACACGTATAAATTTCCCTCTAAGTATGTTTTAGCTGCATCCCATAAGTTTTGGTATGTCGGGCTGTCATTTCATTCGACTTGATTTCCCTGTGAGTTCTTTGATCCATTGGTTGTTCAGGAATATGTTGTTAATTTCCCCATTTTTGTGAATTTCCCAAATTTCCCTGTTATTGATTTCTAATTTTATTCCATGTGGTTAGAGAATGTACTTCATATGATTTCAGTCCTTCAAATACATTGAGGCTCATTTTATATGTTTGCATATAGTCAGTCTTGAGACTGTTTCTTATGCACTTGAGAAGAATATATATTCTGTTCTCGTTGGATAAACTGTTCTGTAGATTAGAGCCCACCCCTTTGATCACTACAAGGTAAGAGGAGGAATATAGGAAAAATGTATGACACTTTTGCTTTGACATTTTCTACCTTAATATGTAGAAACATTTCACACACCTGAGGATTATGGATATATCTATATATAATTTAGTAGCTCCTAGCAAAAAGGAAGCAGTGTGGGTTAGTTTTTAAAATGTTAGGATGAATCAAGGTTTGTTCAAACTCCCAACACCATTGTAGCTATTCCTCCTTTGCATACATGAGAAAGCAGCCTCAGGTAGTTTTGTATAAATTTTTCCAATGTCACACAGCTAGTGCGAGTTGAGCGAGGACTTGAACCCATATTCGGATTTCAAGCTTATGACCTTTCCATGCAGGACTTAGAAATAGGAGGATATAACTGATGCTTGCTTTTGGTATTATTATAGTTGGTTTTACTGTACATTGATATAAAGTTTTATGAGAGATACTACAGTGTGAATTTTTACTTTAACAAGAATAAGTTTCTATTTTATCAACACACTTTTCAAGTAAATGTTGAGAGTAGATGGCATCTCCTAATAAAGCAGTCAGTGCTTCATTGTTATTCCTAAAAGCTAGCATAACAAAGCCAATCAGAATCTGAACCATGTAGTAAGACTGCAATGAGTCTAAGTTTGTAGAGTCAGTCTAAGTTTGTAGAGTAAGTCAGAGGTCCTAGCAAACAGTCTTGTTAGGCATTAGGACAGACCTCCAGTGTGAATTATAAGGAATTGTTTTGCAAATTGATAAAACATGAGAAAGTAATATCAGCCATAATATTCCAGCACTTTTTAAGAAGACCTGACCTCATGTGAAGTCCGAACCATAGTTCACTGAAAGACATAGCAGACCCCACCTAGGGTACCTAAGCATAGTGAGAGTTGGATTTTGCTTTTAATGCAGAAATTAGGACTTATCTCTAACACTAACATCATCTTTCCCAGAGCTAGGAAGGCTCCTCAAGGGAAGAACGGGAGTATAACTTCAAGAGATACATCCAGAACCCATTTATTGTTCATCTTTGTTGTGTTGGGGTGGCTGGTTATTGTTGTTGTTGTTGTTGTTTTACATTAGCTTACTAGATACTAACATATCACATATCAGATTTATTTCCTTTTGAAATACGGTAGTATTATGCTACAGATTCTGAGTAAACATAAAATTAGAGTGGGGTACCAGCCACAAAGCTAATACCAATATACTGAAAATTCATTAAGAATTTGCCAAGATTCTAGAAGACTACATTCCTCGCCCAAAATATACTATCCCAATCCAACCCACATATAAGAAAAGTTGTTCTGAAAACTCTGCTAACTGCAACAGTGAAGGAACATTAAGCTTGTAAGGGGGCACCTGTGTTCCTCTGGCACCTGGAAAATACCTGAGTTTGTTTATTACTGAATTTACCTGACAGAAAAACTATATTTACTTAACTATTTCCCAGTTGCATCTTAAGTTTTTAGTGTTTCCAATGATAAATATTGAAGTTTGATCAAATGTAAAGTAACTAATTTTATTCATCTCCTAATCTAAGTTTGTTTTCAAAGCTAAGAAAGTATTAATAAAGTTTCAGACTTACATACGTAACATATATTTTGTACTATCGGTTCTCAAAGTGTCCCCAAAGCAGCATCTACTTTCTCAAGGTGTTTGTTGTAAATGGAAATCTTAGGCCCCACCCTAAACCAGAATCAGAAACTCTGGGAGTAAAGACCAGCAATCTGCGTTTTAGCAAGTCTTCAGGTGATCTGATATCAGCTACAGTTTTGGAGTTACTGCTTAAACTATATTCCATTGAAACTACTTTCAACCCAACCCTATTTTCTTAAGTGGTCTTCAAGCTGATATATGCAATAAAACTTTTTTTGGTATTGAGGGTGAAATATATAAATTTTTGTTTTTCTTGGGTTTATTTTTTGTAGTTCTAGTTGTTGTGTAGCATCTTTCAGGTAAACTGAAGTGTTGCCTGATTGCCTTGCTGTTTCTTACCTTATCATCTTTGCATATACCCTTCCCTCTGTCAAATTTCCACACCATTGCCTGTCTTCAATTCCCGAGCTGTAAAAATAACATCCCTTTAGAATTTGATGTGAGGATTCAATGAGAAGGTGTATGTGGATGTACACATACTTGGAACAAGTCTTGGAACATTTTTTGGAATAGAGAAAAAGAAAAAAAGCCATGTGAAATTCTAATTAATTACTTTATCAATTATGATTTTTAATAAATTTACTTCATAAAAGAAAATTAAAATTTTGGTTTATTCATAAAATTAAGGGCAAATACTGAAACTTGCCACATATCTCATTTTGGTTTGATGAAGAGCAGTAGGGGTATATGAAGGCCAGTTGTTCACCTTGTTCTATAAAATGGTAGTTTTCATGCATGAAGCATGAATCAAGCCTAAATTAAGAACCCACATAAATATAAATAAAGCATCTTTTCCATTTGGGCTGAACTACTTTGGATTTCATATTAGCTAAATTAAAAATATGTTTTTATTAGGTGCAAGCAGTTTCCAAAGTGCTTTTCCTGGCTCACATCTTGTCCTTATTTTCTTGAAGGGTTCGTCTAGCACAGTTCAAGCAAGTTTTCTGGTCCTGTTTGTCTGCCAGGTGGTAACAGAGTAGGAAACCCACAGAAAGGTTAAGTCTATGAAGCCTTATGGAAAAGAAAAACTGACCTTTTCTACAGCAGTGGCCTAGGAATGAGTCAGCTCTTGCATCCAGTCACTAATGACTCTGAGGATGAAGCTTGTTTTCAGCTAAATGCCAGTTAGGGTTTCAGAAGCAGAGAATGTGGAGATTCATGTAGAGCAAATCTTTAAGCCACTATAAGTGAGAGTTTTTACAAAAGTCAAGCAACACAGATGATGACCCTCGCTGTGGCTTAGTGTCTATGTATCCAAAAAGTTTATACCATATTATGTGTTTTATGTGTCTAGATGGCTAGAGAGGAAAGAAAGCTAGGTTTGGGAGGTTTTTTTTCCCCCTTAAAGTAGGAGCTTTGTTGTTACAGTTGGAAAAATTACAAAAACTTACCTTTTCTCCCCTTACTGACTCCTTGGTTCCCTCTGCCTATCCCCTGCCCCCATGACTTTTAGGATGGGGAAAAAAAAATGAAAACTGAAAATGTTTGTATTAATTCTCCAGAAACACTCTTTTAGTGGCATAGTGGCCATATGCAAGAGCTGAATCATTCCCAGAAGCATATATCAGTGTAGCTCCTAAAATGTTTAGTTTTGAGAGGTGAGATCAAATTTGAGCAAAATGTTTTTGAGTGATTTGGACTTGCAGTTTTATTAAATTCATACAGCCAATTTATTTATTCGTCATGATGGATAATAAAATTACAATGGAAATATTAAGAAACCTTCTTAAAAGTCTCAGTGCTGTCTTTGTAGTTATAGATGCATTACTTAGTACAAATTGGAATACACCCTATGACAAAATTTATTCTGCAAAAATAAAAAAAAAATCTATGTTATATAAGCATTCAAATATGCCACACTTTTGTGCTTGACTTAATATAGTCACTCCAAAATATTTGAGATTTTGTATGAGATTGTGGTAGAAATCAAAATGTTTTAACAAGTGGATTCTTAAGTTGGTTAAAAAAAAAATACATGATGCATTAAGTGTCTTGAATACCGGAGTATTTTTATTTGATTAAATTTAACTTTATAATCGTGATGGCTTTTAATTTTAGAAATGAGCACAGAAAGAATGATGAATCATAATGTCTAGCAAATTTTTTCAAGGAAAATTGAAATATTCCCCTCAAAAAAGAAACTTCTTTTTTTCTAAACAGAAATAAATATATCTTTATAACCATACTTAATAGTTTATAAAATTATTAAGTCATGTGATATTGCATTCTACAGAGCTAGCCATTGTTTTCATTTTAGTAAACCACCTTTCAAATCTTTGTTTTTATTTGGTGACATGTACACATATATCAACAAACATATAATTTTATATAAACTGAATATTTCTTTTTATTATATTTATAAACATGTTGTGATAAATACCCATTATATCTTCTTTTGTGCTTGACCAGGAGCTTGAGCACTTTGGGATCCTTATGATAAGTGCATAGAATTGCTGAGTGGAAGTGTACACACATTTAGCAAAGACACATTTTCCCAGTGCTTAATATAACTGGATTTTTTTTTGTACCTTTTAAAAAAACTCCCATGATATATTAACAAAAAATTGCAGCTGTAGAGAATCTCACGGAATGATTAGCACTACCAACAATTTAATTTGGTTTTATATATTTACTGAGTATTGAACACTGGTTTTATGCCAGATTTGGTGCTAGTTATTGGAGTTGCAAAAGTGAAATGACACAGTTTTATTGAACTACTGGAGATTACGAAGAAAATAAACAGGTTGCTAAAATACAATATAGTAAGCATGATGGTAAGGATAATAAAGGGAGCTTGTGCATCAGTATTGAGAGTCCAGAAAATCTGTGGAGCACATGGCATGGAAGCTGAGAGTTAAAGAATGATGATGAGTTATGAGGAGAAAGGAAGTGGAGAAGAGTGTTTTAGGTCATGAGGAATAGGTGTCAAAGATTATGTTATACATTCTGAAAACTAACAGGATTTTAGGATGTGGGGGAATGCATGCCAAAAGTGAGGCAAGAGATAAAGATGGAGAATAAAGCAGAGCTGAGACCATGAAGAAACTTGTAGTCTTAAGGAGTTTGGACTTTTGAGAATTAAGGTCACTGTAGCAAGGAAATGATGAGATCAAACTTCGGTTTTAAAATATTACTCTTGCTCTAGTTTGGGTAGGGACTTACAGGCAAGCAAATCACAGAGTACCAAGGTCAAAAAGAGGTAATACCCTTGATTTGGGCAGGCATCTGTACCAGGAGAGTCCAAGCTTGTCAATTAGACAAGGCCGTAAGAAAAGGCAGTGAGCAAAAGGTCAGGTGAGCAAAAGCACCATTTATCTAATGGCTCTTCTGTCTTGAAAAAGCAAGCAAAGAACTTCCTGGGAGACTTGGGAACTTCAACCCATGCAGTGAGGAAAGAGTCTGGATTTAGAATTTGAAAAATGCATTATAATAATATCATCAACATCATACTGTGTTTTATAAGGAAGGCCTCATTAGGTATACCTTGATTACAGACCTAAGGTAAGGATAAATATAGGGAGCTTGTGCATCAGTATTGAGAGTTCAGAAAAGTCTTTGTGGAGAACATGGCATGGAAACTGAGATTTGAAGGATGATTATAAGTTATGAGGAGAAGGGAAGTGGAAGAGAGAGGAGTGTTTCAGGTTATGAGGAATAGGTGCACCTCAAACAAAATGACTTATTTTAGGCCTTGTCCTTGAGTAGAATAGATACTCATGGTATATATGTTGCCCATAACCAGTTCAGGCTGGGTGGAATGGGCTTGCATGTGAAGGAGGTGCCTCAATGTCTGTACCTGCACTGGATGAGACAGGCAGGGCCAAAAGTTCCTAAATGTTAAATGCGAAAAGTTTAAGTAATTCAAGAGGATCATTTATATGCAGCTCCATTTATGTGTAAAGCCTTACGATGTCCTAGAAGCCATTTTATATAATTTTGATCCATGCTGATGAAAGTCTAGATGAATGCCAGAAAAACTTCCACCTCGTTTTTTTCTTATTTAACCTAAATAAGAAACCTACAAGTTTCTTATTTAACCTTTCTTATTTAACCTATATACGATGTACTATATTTAAAATCATTTGTCCATATATTCACTTTTTTACATAATGTTGAAAGTGTTTTGATGTCAGTAAAGCAAATTTAACAAGGCAAGAACACTGTGGGAAATGGGAAGTCTTAAAGAATTTACATAATACTTACCTGTTACCAAGTATACCTTCACAAAAATGACCTCATCCTCTTTAAATCATGATCGACATCATTCTATCAGATGCTCTTATCTCAGTGGTTTTTATTCTGTGTGCTATATTATAGACATCTGTCTTCTCACAAAATTTCTCCTCTTCCCAAAACCCCACATTTCCCTCTGATGGGTTCCAGAATTAGTCTGCTCTACTCTTTCTCCCGTACTATATACTTATATTTATTTAGCACCAACAACATATTGAGTCACAGTGTTGGATACTGCGATAAACGTAGTTCATTAATTTTTTTCCAAATGACTTCAGTTTTTTTAATGAAATGATGCCTACCCAGTATAAAATATTAAGGCAGTAGAGCAGAAAGAAAAGAAAATGGAAACTCAAAACAGCAACACACCTAAAAATATTCAGTGAACACTGGTTCAAAAGGAATGCATAAGCTTTTTGTTTTGTTTTTTTCACTTATTAGAATTATTTTTAAAATAGCCAGAGAGAGAAAGCTTTTATCCAAGGACAGTAAAGGTCAATCAATGAAGGGAAGCCTATTAATGCAATATGCTATATTAATAAATTGAACAAGAAGTATTTCAATTATTTAAATATAAATTAAGTAACAAAACAATGTTCCTTCTAATAAAAAGATTAAATATAAATAGGACTTCTCTGTGATAAATAATAGTTCCTTTCCTAAACCAAAATTCAAAGTATTATAGCAATAGACCCTTCTCTCTTAAATTAAGATAGTGTATATCTTCTTTTAAGAAATGTCTGTTCCTATCCTTTGCTCATTTTTAAATAGGATTATTTGGGGTTTGTTGTTGTTGTTGGGTTGCTTGAATTCTTTGTATTTTCTGGATATTAGCTGCTTGTCAGATGAGTAGTGTGTAGGTATTTTCTCCCATTCAACAGGTTGTTGGTTCACTTTATTTCCTTGCTTTGCAGAAGCCTTTTAGCTTAATACAGTCCCATTTGTCTGTTTTTGTTTCAGTTGTTCTGTGATTTTGAGGTCTTAGATCTAAAAATCTTTGCCTAAACCAATGTCCTAAAGTGCTTTCCCAAGGTTTTTTTTTTTTTTTAAGTAGTTTTATAGTTTCAGGTCTTATGTTTAAGTCTGTAATCCATCTTGAGCTGATCTTTGTATATGCTTAGAGACAGGAATCTAGTTTTAGTCTTCTGCATATTTTCCCAGCACTATTTATTGAAGAGGGTATTCTTTCCCCAGTATATGTTCTTGGTGCCTTTGTTGAAAATCGGTTGACTGTAAATATGTGTGATAATTCACTTACATTTGTCAACTTATGGTGTCCCATATGTCATGAAGGCTTTCCCCATTTAAAAATTCTTTTTTCTTGGTATTTGTTTGATTGGGTTACTTCAAAAGATCAGCCTTCAAGTTCTGAGATTATTTCTTCTGTTTGGTCTAGTCTATTGTTTGATGCTTTTTTTTTTTTTTTTTTTTTGAGATGAAATGTCGCTCTGTCCCCCAAGCTGGAGTGCAATGGCGCAATCTCGGCTCACTGCAACCTCTGCCTCCCAGGTTTAAGTGATTCTTCTGCCTCAGCCTCCTGAGTAGTTGGGATTACAGGTGTGTGCCACCACATCCCGCTAATTTTTGTATTTTTAGTGGAGACAAGGTTTTACCCTGTTGGCCAGGCTGGTCTCAAACTCCTGACCTCAGGCGATCCGCCCTCCTAGGCCTCCCAAAGTGCTGAGATTACAGGTGTGAGCCACTGCGCCTGGCCAATTTTGTTTTGTTTTGTTTTGTTTTTGCTTTTTTAGACAGAGTCTTGGTCTGTCACCCAGGATGGAGTGCAGTGGCACAATCTCAGCTCACTGCAACCTCCACATCCCATGTTCAAGCAATTTTCCTGCCTCAGCCTCTTGAGTAGCTGAGATTACAGACATGTACCACCATGCCTGGCAAATTTTATATTTTTAGTAGAGACAGGATTTCGCCATGTTGGTCAGGCTCATCTTAAACTCCTGACCTCAGGTGATCTGCCCACCTCAGCCTCCCAAAGTGCTGGGATTACAAGCTTGAGTCATCACTCCCAGCCTGTTTATGCTTTTGAATGCATTTTGTATTGCATTGAATGAATTCTTCAGTCCCAGAATTTTTGTTCAGTTCTCTTTCTATAATATCTATCTCTTTGATAGATATCGTTTCTCATTTATATCCTAAACTGTTTTTCTGATTTCTTTGTATTGTGTTTTTGAATTTTCTTTTATTTCAGTGAGCTTCTTTGGTATTAAGTTTTTTATTTGTTTGTTTGTTTGTTTTTGAGACAGAGTCTCACTCTCGCCCAGGCTAGAGGGCAGTGGTGTGATCTCAGCTCACTATAACTTCCCCCTCCCCAGTTCAAGCGATTCTCCTGCCTCAGCCTCCAGAGTAGCTGGGATCATAGGCACGCACCACCACACCCAGCGAATTTTTGTATTTTTAGTAGAGACAGGGCTTCACCATGTTGGCCAGGATGGTCTCAATCTCCTGACCTCGTGATCCACCTGCCTCAGCCTCCCAAAGTGCTGGGATTGATTGAAGCTGTGAGCCACTGTGCCCAGCCTGGTATCAAAATTTTCAATTCTTTTTCTGGAATTTTTTAAATTGTTTTTTTATTGTAATACGATGCTAGAGATTTATTGTGTTCTTTTGAAAGTGTACTATTTCCCTTCTTTTTCATGTTTCCTGTGTCCTTATGTTGATGCTGTACATCTGATGCACTAGCCACTACTTCCAATTTTTTTAATTTACTTCTATGAGGAGGACTTTTTCTTGTGGATATAACTATGTTGGTGGCTGGGTAGGGCGCTTGGCTTTGATTCTGGGTATGTACAGTAGTGTAGTCTGTGTATGACTTATTTGGCTGTAAGCAGTGTCAATATTATCTGTGAGTTCATCAGTGGTTTAGGGTGTAGTTAGTAGTGCAGGCTGTGGTAAAGTTTTGTGGGAGACTGGAATACTAAGTAAGCCAGCTTTGGAGCCTCATTGGTGTAGCAGTGGGCTGAACATCCCTTTACTTGGGCCCAAGGTGGTATACACTGGCTGCATTGTTAGCAGGTCTCAGTGGGCTGATTCTTGGGCCTGCAGATGGCTTACTCAAATGCTGATGTAGCAATGGTGAGCCAGGTGGGTGGGCAGGTTTTTGGGCCTTTGTTCAGCCAGCATGATGTGGGTGATGTCATTGGCATATGCCTAAAATTATATATAGATTACTTATAAAACCTAATACAGTGCCAGGCATGGTGGCTCACGCCTGTAATCCCAGCACTTTGGGAGGCCAAGGTGGGCGGATCACGAGATCAGGACTTAAGGACCAGCTTGGGCAATATGGTGAAGCCCTGTCTCTACTAAAAATACAAGAGTTAGTTAGCTGTGGTGGTGCGTACCTGTAGTACCAGCTACTTGGGAGGCTGAGGCAGAAGAATTGCTTGAACCCAGGAGGCAAAGGTTGCAGTGAGCTGAGATCGCACCACTGCCCTCCATCCAGCCTGGGCAACAGAGTGAGACTCTGTCTCAAAAAAAAAAAAAAAAAAAAAAAAAACTAATACAATTTAAATACTGTGTAAATAGTTGTAATATTATATTGTTGAGGGAATAATGATGAGAAAAAGTCTAAGTCTGTATATGTTCAGTACAGATGCACTTTTTTTTTCTTGAATATTTTCAATCTGTGAGTGGTTGAATCCACAGATGCAGAACCCACAGATATGGAGGTCTGAATGTGCACTAAACAAGTTGGAAGTATAATAGTAACAAAAATCATATAAGTTTTTTTAAAAAAAAAACTGACTTTTGCATTTATGGGAAGGAAAAATGTTATAAAAGCTTTTTAGTTGATTTAATAGGAAAATAATGTGACATTACTGATTGTTAAAAGATTTAATCTTCTTCAGGTTAGTAGAGTTTCACTATAGTTCTGATAAAAGTCCCAACAGGATGTTTTTAAATCTACAGAATTATTCTGAGATGTTACAGAAAACAAATGGGCAAGAATATAAATATAATTAGTTTTAGTGTAAATGTAGGCTTCCCAGATGCCACTGACTCAATGGTAGAAACTTAGGCTAATTAAATCGAAGAATACGCATTGCAATATTCAGAACGTAGGCTACATATGATAATATAGGACTCTAAGGTATACTGTAGCACTACATAATCAGTGGTGTTAGGCTAGGGATTTAAAAATCAGAAATAAATAGATTTATTATGTCCTTTCAAGTGGATAGAGTTAAAGAACTTTACATAAAAGGTTTTCATTGTATAAAAATTTAAAGCACATATTTTTATGTAATAAAACATAACTGAATTTCAATAAGCAGGACAATAGACTGGAAAAAATATTTGCATGAAAATTATAACAAATTTACTGTGGATACTATATAAAGAATTTCATAAGAAAAACATGAAGCCTGTGAATGGGAAGTTTATTGAAAGACAATAGTAGATAATTAAGAAAGAAAGTGAAAGTGAGTTTCTTTTTAATTAATTGAATTAAGTTTACTTCTTTCTCTGTCAAAGAAAAACATGAGCTTAATTTTAAATGATTTATTCTAACTAATTTATGCTTGTTGGTTTCAGACCACTTTTTCTTTGATACTCTGCATTTTTACTATGATATGTCTACATGAGGATTTTCTTTTTACTTATCTGCTTAGAATTCTTTGATCTTCCTGAATTTGAGGACTAGTGTTTTTTATCAATTCTGGAAAATTATTTGATGTTATTAATTCATATATTGCCTCAATCTTAGTCTTTCAATTTTCTCTTTCTGCAATTTCATTTATACATGTAGTAGACCTTCTCACTCTGTCTTCCATATCTTTTAACCTCTCATACTTATGTTTATTTTTGTGTTTTTCATCCTATGTTATGTGTGTTTTCAGATATATCTCGTAGTCCACAAATTTTCTCTCTTCAGCTGTTTTTTCAGCTATTCAACTCTTCACTGAATTTGACTTTAATTATTCTATTTATGCTTTCTAGAACTTTTTTTTTTTTTTTTTTTTGAGATGGAGTCTCCTTCTGTCGCCAGGCTGGAGTGCAGTGCCAGGATCTTGGTTCACTGCAACCTCTGCCTTCCGGGTTCAAGCGATTCTCCTGCCTCAGCCTCCCAAGTAGCTGGGGTTATAGGTACCCACCACCACACCCAGCTAAATTTTGTATTTTTAATAGAGACGGGGTTTCACCATGTTAGCCAGGATGGTCTCGATCTCCTGATCTCGTGATCTGCCCGTCTCAGCCTCCCAAAGTGCTGGGATTACAGGCGTGAGCCACCGAGCCCTGCCATTGTTCTTATTTTAGTTATAGGCCTCTTATTCAATATTTTTATTCCCTCTCTCTCATTCTCTTTATATAATGAACACACTTGTTTTATTTTTGAAGTATCTGAAGGTTTGAGTGTCAGGTTCTATTAGCTGTTGTTCCACTAATTCTTACTACAATACCTTTTTGCCTTACATATTACAAAATCATTTTATTGGGTGCTAATATATTTTTAGAATTCATCTATTTATGTTGCTATAAAGAATACCTGAAGTTCGATAATTTATAAAGAAAAGAGATTAATTTGGCTTATAGTTATGCAGGCTGTACAAGAAACGTGGTGCTGTTATCTGCTTCTGATGAGGGCCTCAGGAAGTTTCCACTCATGGTGAAAGGTGAAGAGAAGCAGACAGTACGGGAAAGCGAGAGAGGGAGGGGGTACCAGGCTCTTTTTATCAGTTCTCACAGGAACTAATAGAGAACTCATTTATTACTGTGACAATGGCTCTATGCTGTTCATGAGGGATCCACCACCATGACCCAAACACCTCCCATGCCCTACCTCCAATACAGGATTAAATTTCAACTTGAGATTTGGAGGGGATAAATAAATTGTATTATCACCTTTTCAGAGTTCTGAGAAATATGGCTTGAGGACGCCTTCCTTCAGAGAGGACTTACCTTTGGTTCTAACATGTGCAATAGAGTACTACAGATCACTGATGATTTTAATTAAAAGTACTCCCTATATAAAGCTTATTAATTAGTTTTATTATTAATAAGCCTTCTTACCTGCTTGGATCTGAGACGGACAAGCTTCTTTGTGGTCTTCCTGTGTTTATTAGTAGATTTGTTTATTTCTATCCTTTAAATAAGTAGAAATGCCTAGCTTCATGTGCAAGAGTACTAGTTCTACCCTTGTGATTATTAAAATCTGCATTTCTAGATTACTGAGACAAGTAACTCAGAGTGTTCAAATAATAGTCCCAATGCTTATTGCTCTGGTTTTCAGTCCCCCTCCTCATTTTTCAAACCATGCCTAATTCCCTTGATTTCTAGTGAGCTAAACACATGTATTTAAGGTTTTTTTTTAAATTTAATTTCTATATTTAATTTCATTTTTGCATTTAAGTCTGTATTCATATATAGGTTAATTCTATTGTTTACAGGTATGTTAATATGTTTTTGTTTGTTTGCTGTATTATATTTTAAGTTCTGGGGTACATGTGCAGATCTTGCAGGATTATTACAGAGGTATACACATGCCATGGTGGTTTGCTGCCTCCATCCCCCCTTCACCTACATTAGGTATTTCTCCTAATGTTATCCCTCCCCAATCTCCCCACCCCCTGCTATCCCTCCCCTAACCCCCAACCCTGTAACAGACCCCAGTGTGTGATGTTCCCCTTCCAGTGTCCATGTGTAATTATTGTTCAACACCCACTTATGGCTGAGAAGTTGCATTGTTTGGTTTTCTGTTCTTGTGTCAGTTTGCTGAGAATGACAGTTTCCAGATTCATCCATGTCCCTGCAAAGGACATGAACTCATCCTTTTTATGGCAGCATAGTATTCCATGGTGTATATGTGCCACATTTTCCCTGTCCAGTCTATCATCGATGGGCATTTGGGTTGGTTCCAGGTCTTTGCTATTGTAAACAGTGCTGCAATGAACATACATGTGCATGTGTCTTTATAATAGAACAATTTATAATCCTTTGGGTATATACCCAGTAATGGGCTTGCTGGGTCAAATGGTATTTCTATTTCTAGATCCTTGAGGAATCACCACACTGTCTTCCACAATGGTTGAACTAATTTATACTCCCACCAACAGTGTAAAAACATTCCTATTTCTCTTCATCCTCTCCAGCATCTGTTGTCTCCAGATTTTTTAATAATCGCCGTTCTAACTAGTGTGAGATGGTATCTCAATGTGGTTTTGATTTGCATTTCTCTAATGACCAGTGATGATGAGCATTTTTTCATATATTTGTTGGCCACATAAATGTCTTCTTTTGAAAAGTGCCTGTTCATATCCTTCACCTACTTTTTGGTATGGT